>JAVXUP010003677.1:0-57517 GCA_033070095.1 Escallonia herrerae | reverse complement strand
GTGTATTAGGTGTGCTCAGCCTGGACATATCGGGGGAAATTGCCCATATTCTGTAAATCAAGTGGTGCCTCAAGATAACCAGGGTAGAGGGAATTCACAAGGGTATGCGGAGAAGCCAAGAGTTCAAGGACAAGCATATGCATTGGAATCTCAGGAGGTTGAGATACTAACAGAGTTATTGAAGGTACACTCACTATATGTGTTGGAAGTTACTACTCCTCTAGGAGAAAGTACTCTAGTTAGTCTGATATGTAAATCTTGCGCAATGATTGTGGGTGAACATACGATATATGCTGACTTGATTATTTTGCCTATGAGAGGATTTGATATATTGTTAAGGATGGATTGGTTGTCATCTAACCGGGCATCACTAGATTGTTTTCATAAGGTTGTGACATTTACTACATTTGATGGAGAAGTATGTAAGTTCCAAGGTAGAAAGGATGGGGGTGTGAATATTATTACAGCTATTTGAGTAGAGAAGTTACTCTCTAGAGGTTGTATGGGATATTTAGCTTATATAGTCGACAAGCAGGAAGAAAAGATGTACCTGTTGTAAATGAATTTATGGATGTAATCCCTGAGGATGTAACACAATTACCAGTTGAGCGGGAAATGGAATTTGTGATAGAATTGTTGCTAGGAACAGCCCCAATTTCAAAAGCACCATATAGGATGGCTCCGGCTAATTGAGGGAATTGAAGTCACAGTAACAAGAATTACATGATAAAGGGTTTATTCGTCCTAGTGTATCACCATGGGGAAGCCCCAGTTTTATTTGTTAAAAAGAAAGATGGTACAATGAGGTTGTGCATGGATTATCAGCAGTTGAATAGAGTAACAATAAAAAATAAGTATCCACTACCACACATAGATGATTAGTTTGATCAGTTACAAGGGGCGGTGGTATTTTCTAAGTTGGACTTGAGATCTGGATACCATCAATTAAGGATAAGAGAGGAAGATATTCCAAAGACGGCTTTCTGTACAAGGCATGGACATTATGAATTTGTTGTCATGCCGTTTGGATTAACGAATGCTCCTACAGCCTTTATGGACTTAATGCATTGAATTGTTAAGGAGTTTTTAGATGAGTTTGTAGTAGTTTTTATCGATGATATTTCGGTCTATTCAAAAAGTACAGAGGAACATGAGCATCATTTGAGGATTGTACTACAAGTACTACGGGATAAGAAATTGTATGCTAAGTTTAGCAAATGTGAATTTTGGCTAAAGCAAATGGCCTTCTTAGGTCATATAGTGTCTGAAGCTGGGTTGACTGTTGACCCGTCCAAAATAGAAGCTGTTTTGAACTGGAAAGTGCCAAAGAATGTACCAAAGCTAGAAGTTTCTTGGGATTGGCGGGGTATTATCGTCGATTTGTACAAGATTTTTCAAGGATAGCTGCACCACTGTCTACATTGACTCAGAAGGAAGTGGCTTATCGGTGGACCGATAAGTGTGAATTGAGTTTTCAGGAGTTAAAACGAGATTAACTACAGCTCCAATTTTGACTTTGCCTAGTGGAACTAAGAATTTTGTGGTGTACAGCGATGCTTCAAAGGAAGGATTAGGCTGTGTTTTGATGCAAGATGGCAAAGCAGTGGCTTATGCTTCAAGAAAGTTGAAACCTTATGAACAGAATTATCGAACACATGATCTGAAGTTAGCAGCAATTATGTTCGCATTGCATAAGTAGAGGCATTATTTGTATGGTGCTGAGTTTGAGATTTTTACTGATCATAAGAGTTTGAAATACTTACTTTCTCAGCAAGATTTGAATATGAGACAGCGAAGGTGGATGGAAGTACTCAATGATTATCATTTCACGATTCAGTATCACCCAGGTAAAGCCAATGGTGTTGCAGATGCACTAAGTAGGAAAGTACAAGTTGCTAGCTTAATGGTGAAAGAGTGGAAGTTGATTGAGCAAGCTTGTTCATGGGAGTTATCTGTTACTGAGTCAGGAATTATTCTTGCAAATTTACAAGTAAAACCAGTGTTATTACAGAGAATCCAGGAGGAACAAGAAAGAGATTTAGAGTTGCAGAGACAAGTGAAAGAAAGAGATGGAACCTTTAAACCTGAGTTTTCCATGGATATTAATGGTGTTTTACGGTATAAAGACCGAATAGTTGTGCCTAACGCTGAAGAGTTGAAAGGAGAAATACTGAAAGAAGAGGCCCATAAATCAAAGTATACAGCGCACCCAGGTGGAACAGAGATGTATTCGGGATTTAAAATGTAATTATTGGTGGAACAACATGAAAAGAGAAATAGCTGACTTTGTTTCAAGATGTATTATATGTCAACAAGTGAAAGCCGAACACCAAAGGCCAGCGGGTCGATTGGAACCGTTATCGGTACCCGAATGGAAATGGGACCATATAATAATGGATTTTGTTACAGGATTGCCAAGGACCCGAGATAGGCATGATTCGGTATGGGTGATTGTGGATAGATTGACTAAGTCTGCTCATTTCCTACCTGTGCTTAGACGTATTCATTGGATAAGTTAGCCCGAGTGTATGTACAAGAAATAGTTCGATTGCACACAATACCAGTAAGTATTGTAAGTGATAGAGAGCCAAGATTTACATCTCATTTCTGAAAAGTTTTCAAGGTGCATTAGATACATATTTGAAATTTAGCACAGCATTTCATCCTCAGACTGATGGACAATCTGAGAGAACTATTCAAACATTGGAGGATATGCTTCGTGCATGTGTGATAGATTTCAAAGGAAGTTGGAATAAACATTTGGTATTGATTAAATTTGCTTATAATAGTAGTTAGTATCAGTATGACACCATATGAAGTTCTATACGGACGAACGTGTCACTCCCCAATTTATTGGAGAGAAGTAGGAGAAAGGACTTTAATTGGGCCACAGATAGTTCAAGAGACCACTAAAAAGATTCAGCAAATTCGACAAAGGATTTTGACTGCTCAAAGTTGACAGAAAAGTTATGCTGACAACAGACAAAGAGAGTTGGAATTTTCAGTGGGAGATTTTGTTTTTCTCAAGGTATCACCATTCAAAGGAATAAAGCGATTTGGAAAGTGAGGCAAGTTGTCACCGAGATATATTGGCCCTTATGAAATATTGGATCGTGTTGGGAACTTGGCATACAGAGTTGCCTTACCTGTATCTTTGGAAGGAGTACATGATGTGTTCCATGTTTCTATGGTGCGAAAGTATAACCCTTGCCCATCTCATGTGATAAGCCCCGAACCGATAGCAATTCAATTAGATTTGTCATATGAAGAGTTGCCAGTGCAGATTCTAGCTTTTGATGTAAAAGTTTTGAAGAACAAAAGCATTCCGTTGGTTAAAGTCTTGTGGCAAAATCATGAAGTGGGGAATTCGTAATTGGTTTATTCTCATCTATTTTATCAATTCAATTATCATAAAATGTTTTGAATTTTATTTATTGTTTCTCAATGTTGACATGAGTTAGTAACTTGGGAGCCATAAGAATGGTCTGTATTGTTGGCGTTATAAAGATGGTCAGTTGGTTGGGTTAACTAGTACCTAGATGGGACTAGTCAGTGTTACATATGCATATGTAAAGCGATCGAGCACTGCCGGGGTGGCTTTGCTTCTGTACTGCTCATGTTCAATGTTTCCTGTTTATGTTTTATTTCACTTGAAATGTTTTGAATATTATCCATTCATGCTTTATTATGCCCGAAGTGTTTCAAATGACTATTATTTAAGGGATTGAGTTAAATACTCATCCCTATATTTATATCGTATTGTAGAGATTTTATCAAAAGCAAAACCTCCCAAAAAGATGTAATTGGACTTAAATGTAAAATCGTTCGTTTCGTTCATCTTTGTCTAAATGTTGTATTTCAATGAAAATACTCTTTAAAAAGTTTTATATGAAAACTTGTCCGAATTGTTTTACTGTTTTTAAATCTTTGATCGACCTTACTGAACTCTCGAAAGCTCACTCTCCTTTACCTTCTTTTCCGCAAGTTGCCTGGTTACTGATTAGAGCTAGTGAAAGCGAAAAGGATTTAATTTTTGGTGTTGATTGTTAGAACCCCGATGTGGGTGACTTGCTAGTTTATTATTATGGTTTAAATTTAGTTTTCAAGTACGAACGTACACAGAGATAAATACGTTGATGGATGTTTTAGTTGCTCTGACATCTTGTGGTATTATTTGGTTAAGTTTTGAGAATAATATTGCTTAGTGTATACGATCGATCGAGTGTTTTACGTTCCGAAAATTTCGGGATGTTATAGTTGGTATCAGAGCTTAGGTATATGATTCTGTAGACTCGAACCTAGGTGAACAAATGGTCGAGCGTAGTTTTGTGATTCTGTAGACTTCAGAAGCGAGTGAGGGAAAGCCTAAGTTTTGACAAGAGTGTTAGCGAAAACTTTAATGCCTTAGTTGAACCTTAGTAGCGACTAGATAACAGAGCGCACAGTGAAAGCACGGTGGTTACATTGTTTGATTTGAGGCATTGATGTGTAAGTACCTCAAGGAATTGGCTAAATATTCAAGGTCCGACTTATTAGTGGGTTAAAGAGTGTTAAACGTGTCTCACCCGGTTTGATGCTTTAAGGTCCTTAGTGCATGTACCTGTAAAATCGCTTCAGATTATATCCGGCTTTGGTTATCAATCATTTAGATGGAATCAATTGTGTGATACACTTGAGGTGTTATGTTGGTGGTTATTTGAGGTCAAACATGATTAAGATCAGCTGTGTGAGGAACACTAAATTTCGAAGATGAAATTTTTATAAATGGGGGAGAATGTAACACCCCGATACTTTTTCGAATCTAATTAAAAATTTTAGCGGCGAAATTTTATGTTAGCATCGATATATTTTTGTTTGGAGCTCTAGTGACGAATTGGTGAGCGTCAACTTTAGAAATCATAAATTATAATCTAAAGCTAACAGTTATAAGGTATAATGATTGAAGTATTTAGTGACGATCAGCGTACTTGAAATTTTGTCGACGTAAATTTTAGCGATGAACTAATTTTTTTGCATTGATATATTTTTAAGCGACAACTTGTTTTAGTATCAGCGTATTTATGTAGCAACTTCTAGCGACGAATCAATTTTCTTAGGATCAATATATTTTAGCAAAAAAATTGTTTTTAGTATCGGTGCGCTTATTAGCGATGAATTGTGAAACGAGTTAGCGTAATAATCCGTTAACAATTTTCATAGCACATAAATTGTTATTATTTCGGGCCTTTTGCAATAATACAAGGTTCGGGTAAATTTTTAGCGACTAATAAAAGCGTAAGGGGTTTTTTTAGTGATTTTCCATTTAGGGTTTTATATTTAAACCTACATATACTGTCTGGGTAGCCACCCTTTAGGCCGCTAGACCCATTTCGAGAGAAAGATAGAGAGGTTCTGGGAGAGAGACAAGGAAGAGATCAAGGAGATTCCGGCGATCGCAGTTTGATTCCGGTGAGTTCCCTAACTTTGCTTCCTCTATGTCATTTAATGGTTTAAGGGACAGCTGTGAGGTTCTTTTTTTTTTTGAACGGGTTTGTGGCCGTGAAAGGGATGACTGTGGTTTTGTTTTGGTGGTCGTTGGGGGGTTTGGGTTTGTGGGTTAGAAAGAAATTATCGTTAAGTGTGTGTTGCGTGTGTTGCGTGTGTGTATACATGAGATCTTGTGGGTTTTGTGTGATACCGTGGGTAATATAAACGGGTTCAGGCAGATCACAGCCATGTGGCTATGACTGTGTACTTTTGTGGATGCGTGTAAGGGCATGAAAGAGTGGTCGTTTGGGTGGTAGCTACCGTGGGAAGGCATTGCCATGAAGTGAGTTTAGTGTGTGCATATGAGTGTGAGCAGAGAGATATAGCAGCCATGGGGCTACCGTGGTGTATATGAGTGTGGTGCTGTGTTTAAAATGAGAGGATGAGGGGATTGCACAGTAGCCATGGGATGTATATTTCAGTGGCAGCTGGGCATGCGTGGTTGAGCAGGTGTGCCCTAATATGTGTGTCTACAGTGTATTTTTGGAGAAGAGACGGAGTGCACGACCTGTATTAGTGCTGAGTGAAGTATGTGCCCGATGTGGTTGAGTATTTTGTGTTTACAAAGTCATAAGTGTGGCTGTGATGTACATACATAAATCATAGTATGTGGGCTATGCATGTGTGAGAGTTGAAGAAAAGAAAGAGAAGGAGAGCGATCCACGGTTTGTGAAGGAGCAAGAGGTGCTCTTGGGTTTATTTTATAATGTGTTTTGGGAAGTGAAATGGTGCTTTGTGAACTAGAATGAGTGGGTGTGAGAGTATATATATATGGAGGTAGAGTGTGTGTTTGAGAAGGGCTATGTACTTGTGTGTAGTATGTTGTGTGTCTGTGGGTGAGCTGTGTGCATGCAATGGGAGAAGGGAAAGGGAGAAGAAGCAGCAAAAGATAATGGATGGCAAAAGGGGGAGGCTACTGCCCTTTGTGTGAACGTGTGTGTATATGGGTTTCGATATATGGGTGTTGGAAGGAGAGGGAGAGAAACACCTGTTGGCTGAGTATATTGGGTGTAATTTGAACTGAAAGGAGGAAATTAAAGGAGACCCACTGCCGTGACGCAGTGGACATGTGAAATGGTGTGTGTGTGTATATATATATAGTAAGTGAAGATGTGTAGATAATAGTGGGTATAATGGTGGGATGAGGGTATATTAGAGACAGCCACGGCTGTCCAGTGAGGGTGTGCGTTTGGGTTGTTCGGGTGCAGCGTGATGTGGGTATTTGCATGTAGTGTACGACGACTGTGTGTGGGTGTGGTAGGGAAGGGAAGGCAGCTGGGTATGGGAGTGAAGAAATATGGTATATATTGTGTGTCAGTTTTTGTTGTGTTGCTGTGCATAATGGATGGGAAAACATGAGCCTGGGTCTATGAGAATATGGATGCAAAGTGGTGGTGCTACATGGAGTGATGCAGGGGTGTACATTCTTGTATCAGGTTATGAGAGAAGGTGGGAAGTGCATGTGTGTATGTGTGGTATTTGAGCAAGAAGAAGCCTCATGGCAGTGGCTTTGCCATGACTGAGTGGATGCTAGTGAAGATGAGAAGTCTTGCAAGTGTAATGTAAAGTGAAATGTATAAGGTGAGTGTATGTGTGTATGGGTGTTATAGTGTGTGAAACGTGAAGTGTGGATGTCTAAGAGCCAACAGGGGCAGGTTAGTGTTGTGTGTGTGTTTGTACATAGGTGCGTAAAATGTGAGTGTATTGTGTGTAATGTAAAATAATGAGTGTGGGATATATGGGTGTAAGTGGTTTGAGTGTGTGTATGGAGGTGTAGATTTAGTGTGTTAATGGAGTAATTTGTAATGTGCTTGGGGTAAAAGGAAAACTGTGTGAGCAGTAGCCGTGTGTTCTGGGTTTGGACAGGAGAAGAAGATAATGAACAGTAGCAGTGTTATTCGTGAACAGTGTACTGTGCTTGCACAGTTGTACAACATGGCTGTTGGGTATTGTAACCTTGTCAAAAAATGTTGAAACTTTACAAGAGGAATCATAGGACAATATTAGAATTACTTTAAAAATTTTATATTTTTTTGATAACGTATGAATTTTTAGAATTTTCTGCAAATATTAGAATTGTAAAATTATTTTGGAGCCTTTAAACCCTGAAAATGCGATAGGGAAATTTAGAGTAGTGTTTATATAGTATAATAAAGACTCAGTATAAATTTGATGATTGTTGGAATCGATTTGTTATCATTTTCAGTATCGCATTGAATTTAGTAAAACGAAAAATAAAGAAATAGTTTTTATGTCTTTTAAATTCTATTTCAATTTCTATAATTTTTATATATTTTTTAAAGTTCTTATAAAACATATGGGACTTGTTTTGCAGCTGGAAGTAATTATGGCTATTATTGGGTTTTTTTATTGTATTTAAAGAAATTATTTTAATTCGAGAATATTAAAAACAAATTCAAAAAATGCATATTTTGACTTTTAAAAATGTTTTAAGCTATAAAAGTGTTTTATTGTAATTTATTAAGAAATTTAAAATAGCGTTACCCAATAAGGAGCGTACGAGGATTTAGGTTAAGTTAGCCGTGTGCGGGAACCGTTTGAGTTGCGCGATTCGGGATTAGAATTGAGCGCCGTTTGGGTAGTTGATACTAGGTTCATAAAATATTAGTATAGATTATGTTCTAACAAGTGGATTGCCAATATAGGTTATTCAGAAAATACTGATCGAGGATTGGTAGCATCGCTTATCTTGGACCGAGGTAAGGAATACTATCTGAACCCTATTTCGACATTCTGTTTTCAAATGCTTATAGAACAGTTTTACAAACTAAATTGATTCGATTTTATGCTGATATAAAAGATATTTTGAAACTCTCCATGAAAGCCTAACTTGAACCTTAAGCGATCGTTTGGAATTCGTAATTTGTTTATTCTCATCTATTTTATCAATTCAATTATCATAAAATGTTTTGAATTCTATTTATTGTTTCTCAATGTTGACATGAGTTAGTAACTTGGGAGCCATAAGAATGGTCTGTATTGTTGGCGTTATAAGGATGGTCAGTTGGTTGGGTTAACTAGTACCTAGATGGGACTAGTCAGTGTTACATATGCATATGTAAAGCGATCGAGCAATGCCGGGGTGGCTTTGCTTCTGTACTGCTCATGTTCAATGTTTCCTGTTTATGTTTTATTTCACTTGAAATGTTTTGAATATTATCCATTCATGCTTTATTATGCCCGAAGTGTTTCAAATGACTATTATTTAAGGGATTGAGTTAAATACTCATCCCTATATTTATATCGTATTGTAGAGATTTAATTTTTGGTGTTGATTGTTAGAACCCCGATGTGGGTGACTTGCTAGTTTATTATTATGGTTTAAATTTAGTTTTCAAGTATGAACGTACACAGAGAGAAAATACGTTGATGGATGTTTTAGTTGCTCTGACATCTTGTGGTATTATTTGGTTAAGTTTTGAGAATAATATTGCTAAGTGTATGCGATCGATCGAGTGTTTAACGTTTTGAAAATTTTGGGATGTTACAGTTGGTATCAGAGCTTAGGTATATGATTTGTAGACTCGAACCTAGGCGAACAAATGGTCAAGCGTAGTTTTGTGATTCTGTAGACTTCAGAAGCGAGTGAGGGAAAGCCTAAGTTTTGACAAGAGTGTTAGCGAAAACTTTAATTCCTTAGTTGAACCTTAGTAGCGACTAGATAACAGAGCGCACAGTGAAAGCACGGTGGTTACATTGTTTGATTTGAGGCATAGATGTGTAAGTGCCTATAGGAATTGGCTAAATATTCGAGGTCCGACTTATTAGTGGGTTAAAGAGTGTTAAACGTGTCTCACCCGGTTTGATGCTTTAAGGTCTTTAGTGCATGTACCTGTAAAATCGCTTCAGATTATATCCGTCTTTGGTTATCAATCATTTAGATGGAATCAATTGTGTGATACACTTGAGGTGTTATGTTGGTGGTTATTTGAGGTCAAACATGATTAAGATCAGCTGTGTGAGGAACACTAAATTTCGAAGATGAAATTTTTATAAATGGGGGAGAATGTAACACCCCGATACTTTTTCGAATCTAATTAAAAATTTTAGCGGCGAAATTTTATGTTAGCATCGATATATTTTTGTTTGGAGCTCTAGTGACGAATTGGTGAGCGTCAACTTTAGAAATCATAAATTATAATCTAAAGCTAACAGTTATAAGGTATAATGATTGAAGTATTTAGTGATGATCAGCGTACTTGAAATTTTGTCGACGTAAATTTTAGCAATGAACTAATTTTTTAGCATTCATATATTTATAAGCGACAACTTGTTTTAGTATCAGCGTATTTATGTAGCAACTTGAAGCGACGAATCAATTTTCTTAGGATCGATATATTTTAGCGAAAAAATTGTTTTTTTGTATGGTGCGCTTATTAGCGATGAATTGTGAAACGAGTTAGCTTAATAATCCGTTAACAATTTTCATAGCACATAAATTGTTATTATTTCGGGCCTTTTGCAATAATACAAGGTTCGGGTAAATTTTTAACGACTATTAAAAGCGTAAGGGGTTCTTTAGTGATTTTCCATTTAAGGTTTTATATTTAAACCTATATATACTGTCTGGGCAGCCACCCTTTAGGCCGCTAGACCCATTTCGAGAGAAAGATAGAGAGGTTCTGGGAGAGAGACATCGAAGAGATCAAGGAGATTTGGGTTTGTGGGGAGATATCTGGTAAGTGAAGATGTGTAGATAATAGTGGGTATAATGGTTGGATGAGGGTATATTAGAGACAGGCACGGCTGTCCAGTGAGGGTGTGCGTATGGGTTGTTCGGGTGCAGCGTGATGTGGGTATTTGCATGTAGTGTACGACGATTGTGTGTGGATGTGGAAGGGAAGGGAAGGTAGCTGGGTATGGGAGTGAGGAAATATGGCATATATTGTGTGTGAGTTTTTGTTGTGTTGCTGTGCATAATGGATGGGAAAACATGAGCCTCGGTGTGTGAGAATATGGATGCAAAGTGGTGGTGCTACATGGAGTAATGCAGGGGTGTATATTCATGTATCAGGTTATGAGAGAAAGTGGAAAGTGCATGTGTGTATGTGTGGTATTTGAGCAAAAAGAAGCCTCACGGCAGTGGCTTTGCCATGACTGAGTGGATGCTAGTGAAGATGAGAAGTCTTGCTAGTGTAATGTATAGTGAAATGTATAAGGTGGGTGTATGTGTGTGTATGGGTGTTATAGTGTGTGAAACGTGAAGTGTGGATGTCTAAGAGCCAACAGGGGCAGATTAGTGCTGTGTGTGTGTTTGTACATAGGTGTGTAAAATGTGAGTGTATTGTGTGTAATGTAAAATAATGAGTGTGGGATATACGGGTGTAAGTGGTTTGAGTGTGTGTATGGAGGTGTAGATTTAGTGTGTTAATGGAGTAATTTGTAATGTGCTTGGGGTAAAAGGAAAACTGTGTGAGCAGTAGCCGTGTGTTCTGGGTTTGGACAGGAGAAGACGATAATGAACAGTAGCAGTTTTATTCGTGAACAGTGTACTGTGCTTGCACAGTTGTACAACAAGGCTATTGGGTATCGTAACCTTGTCAAAAAGGTTGAAACATTACAGGAAGAATCATAGGACAATATTAGAATTACTGTAAAAATTTTATATTTTTCTGATAACGTATGAATTTTTAGAATTTTCTGCAAATGTTAGAATTGTAAAATTATTTTGGAGCCTTTAAACCCTGAAAATGTCATGGGGAAATTTAGAGTAGTGTTTATATAGTATAATAAAGACTCAATATAAATTTGATGATTTTTGGAATCGATTTGTTATCATTTTCAGTATCGCATTGAATTTAGAAAAATGAAAAATAAAGAAAGAGTTTTTATGTCTTTTAAATTCTGATTTCAATTTCTATAATTTATATATATATTTTTTAAAGTTCTTATAAAAATTATGGGACTTGTTTTGCAGCTGGAAGTAATTATGGCTATTATTGGGTTTTTTATTATATTTAAAGAAATTATTTTAATTTGAGAATATTAAAAACAAATTCAGAAAATGCATATTTTGACTTTTAATAATGTTTTAAGCTATAAATGTGTTTTATTGTAATTTATTAAGAAATTTAAAATAGCATTACCCATTAAAAAGCGTAAGAGGATTTACTTTAAGTTAGCAGTGTGTGGGAACCGTTTGAGTTGCGCGACTCCGGGATTAGAAGTGAGCGTCGTTTGGGTAGTTGATACTAGGTTTATAGTATATTAGTATAGATTATGCTCTAACAAGTAGATTGCCAATATAGGTTTTTCAGAAAATACTGATCGAGGATTGGTAGCATCGCTTAACTTGGATCGAGGTAAGGAATTCTATCCGAACCCTATTTTGACATTTTGTTTTCAAATGCTTTAGAACAGTTTTACAAACTAAATTGATTCGATTTTATGCTGATATAAAAGATATTTTGAAACTGTCCATGAAAGCCTAACTTGAACCTTAAGCGATCGTTTGGAATTCGTAATTTATTTATTCTCATCTGTTTTATCAATTAAATTATCATAAAATGTTTTGAATTCCATTTATTGTTTCTCAATGTTGACATGAGTTAGTAACTTGGGAGCCATAAGGATGGTCTCTATTGTTGGTGTTATAAGAATGGTCTGTATTGTTGGCGTTATAAGAATGGTCTGTTGGTTGGGTTAACTAGTACCTAGATGGACTAGTCAGTGTTACATATGCATATGTAAAGCGACCGAGCACTGCCGGGGTGGCTTTGCTTCTGTACTGCTCATGTTCAATGTTTCTTGTTTATGTTTTATTTCACTTGAAATGTTTTGAATATTATCCATTCATGCTTTATTATGCCCGAAGTGTTTCAAATGACTATTATTTAAGGGATTGAGTTAAATACTCATCCTTATGTTTATATCGTATTGTAGTGATTTCATCGAAAGCAAAACCTCTCAAAAAGATGTTATTGGACTTAAATGTAAAATCGTTCGTTTTGTTCATCTTTCTCTAAATGTTGTATTTCAATGAAAATACTCTTTAAAAAGTTTTATAAGAAAACTTGTCCGAATCGTTTTACTGTTTTTATATCTTTGATCGACCTTACTGAGCTCTCGAAAGTTCACTCTCCTTTACCTTCCTTTCCGCAGGTTGCCTGATTACGGATTAGAGCTAGTGAAAGCAAAAATGATTTAATTTTTGGTGTTGATTGTTAGAACCCCTACGTGGGTGACTTGCTAGTTTATTATTATGGTTTGAATTTAGTTTTCAAGTATGAATGTACACAGAGAGAAAATACGTTGATGGATGTTTTAGTTGCTCTGACATCTTGTGGTATTATTTGGTTAAGTTTTGAGAATAATATTACTTAGTGTATACGATCGATCGAGTGTCTAACGTTTCGAAATTTTCGGGATGTTACAGTAACACAATCTAGTCATTGTTCTTTCAATTTACAGTTCAGAAGAACTAAAACAAACATATATGCATATGCATATATTACGCAAGAACTGCATGAAAGCCTAATCAAAGTTTTAATAGTCAAAATCAAAGTCTAATAAATAAATATACGTATGTAACATAGAATTTAAATGTTGTATAATTGATTATCTATATTTATCAGCTTTAAAAATATCGCGAGAATTATACCATGAATTTTTCAACAATAAATCTTAATAAAGAGATTAATTTGTTTTCTAAATCCTTATATATAGGATATAACCAATTTGGTGGTCGTGAGCTCTTATTTAATATTACTGACTTATAATTCGTTTATTAAATCTCTCCCTCTCTCTCTCTCTCTCTCTATATATATATATATATCACATTATTCATTTTTAACGATGACTATCTTTTGTATATTATGTATATATCTATATATATGAATATGAATAATTGATAGTACATTTAACTCAATTAGAACGTTATTTATTTTTTTGCTTCTAGATCTAATATGTTAATTTCATTTTTTTCGATATGTAAATTATTATATTACATTAAAGAGTGATTTTAAGAAGACAATTGTGAAAACTAAGTCATAATAAGTTAGTGTATTGATTAGGTTTATATCTAAAATGTTTAGAATTAATTTTTAAATTATACAATCCCCATTATTTTTGCAAAATGAATCAAATTTAAAAATAAGGTACCTATCAAAATTCAAATCAATTGTTAGATCATTTTTTTCTAAGTCTCGTAATTGTTTAATCTTAATTGTAACATTATTTTTTCTTCTAAATCGAAAGTATTATTTTCTTTATATATATATATATAGAGGGAGAGAGAGAGAGAGAGAGAGAGAGAGAACTGATTCGTTGATCCCGAGGGCAGCTTCGGCTAATTAGTTGCCCGAGCTATCCGGCCATTTGTCCGTGATTTATGGAGGGTTCAAAATTGCTTTTTTGCATTTTTTTAAGTTCATCGTGCTACATTTTACGTCCGTTCGCTACAAAATATAACGGACGATATTTTGACAAATACACCCATGCAAAAATGACAGTTTGTAGCGAATAGTAGGATACTAATCTCAAGTTCAAGTATTCGGATTGTCATTTTGTTGTGTTCAAATATCATGGTTGTCATATTGCTCTTTATTTAATTGGTGATTATTTAGTTTGAGATTCCAAGTTCAAGTATCAAACTTTTATCAATTGTATCAGACTTTTAATCAATTGGTAGTTATTCAGTTTGAGATTCCAAGTTCAATCCGCAGAATGAATATCCAAAAACTCACCACCACCATGAAACAAAAAGAGAGGAAGAAAAATTCCAAGTTCAATCTTCAAGGCCACCATTACTGTGAATCAACCAACCACCATAGAAAGAGAGGAAGAAAGAAACCCCACCACCACCACCTATGCCGCCTTAATGCCCATATCTGAACCACTGTCGTCCCCTTACCACAATCATCTGAACCTCCACTGCCCTAGCCATCACAAGACACCACCATCCTAAGCCCACTCGAATTAGAACCAAGTCATCCCAAGACACCAACATCCTCTGCAAAGTGTTACCATTCAAGCTCCCAAGATGAGATAACTAAAAAAAAAATTAAAAAACAAAAAACCTAGTTCTGAAACAAAAAGAGAGGAAGAAAGATTCGAAGTTCAGTCTTCAAGGCCACCACTACCATGAATCAACCAACCACCATAGAAAGAGAGGAAGAAAGAAACCCCACCCCCACCACCACCACCTCTGCCGCCTTAATGCCCACATCCGATCCACTGCCGTCCCCTAACCACAACCATCGAACCTCCACCACCCTTGCCATCACAAGACACCACCATCCTAAGCCCACTCGAATTAGAACCAAGTCATCCCAAGACACCACCATCCTCTGTAAAGTGTTACTATTCAAGCTCCCAAGATGAGATAACTAAAAAAAATTAAAAAACAAAAAACCTAGATCTGGTGGTGCTAGTAAAACATTAGGGCAAGTCATAGTTGAGTCGTTGGCGCTAGAGGTGGAATTAGACATGGACAATATTGACCCCTATCAGATCTAGCAGCGACGGTGGTGGTGGTCAGGGATTTGGGCAAGGCAGACTTGCGGTTGACTTAGTGGCAGTGGAGGTGGCAGTGGTGTTGGCCATGGGCAATGTCAACCTGCCAAGATCTGTCGACGATGGCAACTGGGTGGTGGGTGATCCTCGTACGGTGCCGGTGTGAGTATCACTAATGATCAAAGGGTGTGGTGGCTTTGGATGGCGCACGAGTCATAGTTTTTAGGGCTACGACCAATGGCAACGTTGGGGATAGGGAGATTGTAACACCCCAAATCTACGGTTAGGTTTGTTCCCGTAAAATTTCTTTCTACCTTAGTAGTAGTTTTTTCGAGTGATTATTTTACGATATTTAACGACAATTATTATAAGCGGTATCATTAAGGATCTTTAGCGACAATTTTCTTATGATTATAAGTTACGATGATGAAATTTGGTTGTATGTGAATTATAGCAATATGTTTGTTTCTTTAGCGACGATATATTTATATATATACTTTACGTCGACGTGTATTTTAGCAGAGTGTAATTTAGCGACAAACTATCTATCTTAGTAGCGGTGTACTTATTAGCGGTGTACTTATTAGCGACAATTTGTCGAATGGGTTGGCGCAACAACCCATTCATAGTTTTCCTAACACATAATTTATCATAAATATTCCATTATTGTTGGACCATTTTTGCAATAATAAGCTTGGGGTTAGAAGTTTTAGCGACAAATGGATGTAGGGTTTTCTTTTAATTTTTCCCATTAGGGTTTCTTTTAACACATACATATATATGTAGCATTGTCTGGGTAGCCACCCTTTAGACCGCTAGACACATTCGAGAGAAAGAGTTAGAGGGAAGGAGAACGGGACAAGATTTTCCGGCGACCGAGTTGGTTTTCCGGTAAGTTTACTTCCCCTTTTCTCTCAACTTTATTCAGTATTTCATGGGATTAAGGGGCTGGGTTTGCAGCCATGTGTACATGGGTGAAGGGGAATACTGTTTTGTGTGAGGAAGCCGTGATTTACAGGGTAAGGGTAAGCTTTAAATTGATTTGCGTGATGGTTATTTATACATATATACATAGGTAGATATGATATACATAAATGGGTCTTGTTTTTTTTTGTTGCGAAGATTTGTGAATGGGCGTTTATGGCAGAAGAAGAAGGGTTGATGGAGCAGCTGTAGGGATTGTGTGAGTGAAATTTGTGTGTGTATTTACCAAGTGAGTTGAGTGGGAAGTGATGTAACCATATGTGGGTGAAGTGGGTTGATGAAAAAAGAAAAAAAAGGGGGAAGCAAGAGGAAAATGGGTTCATATATATATATATATATATATATATATATATATATATATACATATATTTACATGTAGTGAGGTGGGAATGAAGGTGGTTTTATATTTACTTGCATATAGGTTGTGAGAGTGTATGAGTATATTTACAAGGTGTGAAATTGGTGCTAGTGTGTGGTTGTAGGTGTTATGAGTGAAGGCAAATGGTGGCTGCCGTGATACTGTGAGGAGGAATGTGTTGGTGTGTAAAGCTGTGGAATGGTGAGGGAACGAAGCTGCCAAGGCAGCTCGTGTGTGTATGTTTGTAAAGAATGTATGTGTGTGCACGTCTTGTGTGTGTGAGTGAAATGAAAATAAAGAGAAAGGGGGCTGCAGCAGGTTTGCAAGTGGGGTGTGCGTGCGGCTGATGGAGTGGGAAGATGGCTGCCATGGCCATGCTCTTTACGTGGGTGTAAGCATGTGAGTGATATGTGTAAATAATGGGTGTGTGAGTGTAGTGCTTAAAGTGTTGTTATTTGTGTACATGTGAGTGTAATGAAGGAAGAGGGAGACCACTGGCTCACGGCAGTGGTCGTGGAAATTGTATATATATATATATGTTCCCAACTATCTTGGTCGGACGCAAGGGCCCACTAGGGGTCCCACTTCACGCGAACACGTCGACACATTCAACGGTCAACTTTTCCACGCATCGAACCGGTCAAAGTGCACGCATCCAAGTCACGTGCATTTTAACCTTCGCACGCCTCGCACGCGACTTAGTTACTAATTATTTTACGTTAGCATGACTCACGGTAGCACATTCGTCACGCCGAGACCACCCGAACACCTTGTCACCAAAATCATAGGCCGACGGCGCAACCGGAGCGACATGGTCAAGGGGCAAAGGCCTTCGCCAATCCCATGGGGTCGGCCTTGGCATCACCAAGCCTATGGGGTTGGTCTCGGCCCCCCATGGGGGGTTGGCCTTCACTACAAGAAAAAGATAGATTTGGCGACGAAAGTTTAGCGACAGAATGTATTTCGTTGCTAAAAGCTCTTTCAGCGACGGGAAACGCCGTTGATAAAAATCCGTTGGCAAAAGGCTTTCTCGATAGAATAATACGTCGGTAAAAACCTTTGCCGGCGGATTTTTAACGACGGGGTTCCCGTCGTTAAATATTTTTATGGAATTTGTAAATTTTGAGGGTTTTAAAATATTTTTTAAGTGACAGAACAATACCGTCGCTGAAAAACATCCATCTGAAAAACATCCATCTGATAAAATATTGGTCATAATTAATGTGGTGTACAGTACGATAATCCAGTCGTCATGTCGGTCGATCGAAGTTGGATGAAAATGAAGAATGCTGACGGTTTTGAGGATCGCGTTGACGAATTCCTCAACTTCGCTTACGCGCATCCTGCACATGTTAACTGTGATAAGATAAGGTGTCAGTGCAGTAGATGTGAGTTGTTGCATTGGAGAAAAAAAAATAAAGTAAAATGGAATCTTCGTCGGTACGATTTTATGGGTGGATACCCAAGGTGAACGCAGCACGGGAAAACAATAGTATTGTCGTCGAACTCAGCTAGTGAAGCTGATGTTCGGCAGGAGGCACGGTATGATTACCGAGATATGATTATGGATGCTGGGCATGCTAATGTTGACTCGGGTAATGACGGTGGTGACGACAGTTCCCAACCGCTGAACGAGGGGGCTCATCAGTTTTATGAATTATTGAAAGCTACGGAAGAGCCGCTGTGAGATGGAGCTCCGAAACACACACGACTATCTGCGGTTAGTAGGTTATTATAGTTAAAATCAGACCACGGGCTGAGTGAGAAAGGTTTTAACGAGTTTGTTACCTTCGTCAAAGAAATTTTGCCTGATAGTGAACAGATATTGCCATCGTACTATGACCGAAGAAGGTGATGAGGAAACTTGGGTTGAGCTATGAGCATATAGATACGTGCAATAACAATTGTGTATTGTTCTAGAAAGAAAATAAGGAGTTGTCACAGTGTCCAGTATTTGATCATTCGAGGTACAAACCGGACAAAGGGAAGATGAAAAACATTGCATGGAAGATATTACAATATTTTCCAGTCACACCATGGCTTCAGAGAATGTACTACTCCTCCAGTGTGACTGAACATATGAGGGCTCACCGTGAGACTCGTAGCAACGATGCCGATGTGCTGACACACCCAGCTGATGAAGAGGCATGGAAGTAGTTTGACCACAGGTATCCAGTATTTGTCCAGGAGGTTCAGAATGTTAGACTTGGTCTCGCAACCGATGGGTTCGACCCTTTCGGTCAGTATACCACGCGTTACTCCTGTTGGCCTGTTATTATTGTCTTGTACAACCTTCCACCAGGCATGTGCATGAAGAAGCCGTACATGTTCTTGTCGTTGCCTATTACAGGCCAAAAGAGTCCCGGCAAGGACAGAAATGTGTATTTAAGGCCGTTGATTGATTAGTTAAAATAGTTATGGAATCATAGAGTCAAAACATATGATGCATCTTTTAAACAGAATTTTCAGATGAGGGCAGCTTTGATGTGCACAATACATGATTTTCCCGTATTGGGAAGGACGTGTGGCTGGAGCACACAAAGGAAGCTAGCATGCCCTGCTTGTATGGGCGTGAACCCCGATCATATGTTGAAACACGGCAGAAAGCCCTCGTGGTTCGGATGTCACCATAAGCTTTTGCCACTGAGCCATCAGTTTCGTAGGCAGAAGGATAAATTTGACGGGACAATCGAGGGTGAGGTTGTCACACTGGACTATCCATCTGGTGAAGAAGTGCTCTCACACCTAGAGGCACTTGATACTGACATACCACACGGCAAGGGTGTGCCAAATCAGAAGATTCCAGGATCCGGGAAAGAGCACAACTGGAGAAAATTTTGTATCTTATTGGAGTTAGCCTACTAGAGGACGCTCGTTATTCAAAACAACATGGATGTGATGCATATTAAGAAGAATGTTTTTGATAATGTGTTCAACACAGTGATGAATGTCAAGGGAAAATAAAAAAAAATCTCCTTAAAGCGAGAAGGGATCTATAACAGTTGGGTGTACGCTGTGAATTGCATCATCGGACAATCATCGGGAGGACGATATTTCCGAAAGCACCTTACTATCTAGACAAAAAACAAGTGGAGAAGGTCTGTCAGTGGGTTAAGAATTTAAAGCTTCCGGATGGGTTTGCGTCCAACATATCTCATTGTTGCAATGTATCGGAATGCAAGTTCCAAGGGATGAAGAGTCATTACTGCCACGTATTTATGGAGATTCATATGCCTTTCGGGGATTGTTGCCACGAGTTGTTTGCGATACTTTGACTGAATTATCTCATTTCTTTTGAGATATATGTTCTTCTATGATTCGAGTGAGTAACATAGAAGTGCTTGAGAAGAACATTGTGGTGACGATTTGCAAGCTGAAGAAAATCTTCCCACCTTCATTCTTTAATTCAATGGAGTATCTGCCTTTTCAATTGGCATATGAAGCTAAGATGGGTGGACCCGTGCAATATTAGTGGATGTATCCCTTCGAGAGGTAATCTTTAAATGGTTACAATTGTTCATATACACTTAATGCGACACATGTTATCATTGATATTCCACCTAACTCGATTCGCTAAACTTCTAGGTTCATGTTCCATTTAAAGAAAAAGTTCGCAATAAGGCTCGGGTTGAGGGCTCAATTGCGATGAAGTTTCGGCATTCGTTGAGTAAGTTAATGTCTTAATTCACTTACATTGTTGTACATAATTAAAAGTGTGATAAGCGAGTCAACTATATTGGTTTGCAGTGAGTTCGATGCGGAATCTTTATTCACTCATCTCGCTGGACTTGAATCTCATCGAAAATCACAATTTGTGTAGTGGTTCAGAAGTCGTGTAAGTCTTTAACGAAATTATATTATGTGTTATATACAGTTCTATGGCCAATTAATATACTGATTTATCCTTAATTTTTACCGTTATCTACAATAGGTTTAGTCAATGGATAGACTAGTGGCCTCCGGCTTGAAATTACTAGCTCAAGGCCCTAACAAACAAGCATTCTATCATGGAGGCTATATCATCAATGGGTTTAGGTTTAACATAAAAGATGATGATCAAACAAAACAAACCCAAAACAGTGGAGTCTTGGTCAACCGAACAAAACAAACCCGAGAATTGCATGTAGTTTTACGGAGGGCTAGATGAGATTGTTGAGCTAACATATCCGGGTTCCCAAAATCACCTGGTAATATTCAAGTGTACGTGGTTCGATGTCACATGCAGTAGAGGAATTTGTGTTAGCTCTCAAAGGATTGTAGATGTCAATGTCAACTCAAAACTTGCATCAAACGAGCCCTTTGTGTTTGCTAGTCAAGCTGCACAAGTCTTTTAAGCGGAGGATGTCGCCAATCCCAAATCTCATTAGTATGCAATTATCAAGTCCAAGAAATTGCCCGTGACATATGGCAATGAGCTAGACACCTTTCAAGCCGACCAACCACCTGTCTTGTTACATGTTGAGGTCAACAATGAAGAGGGCGATCTTCCTCTTCCAACAACACTTCATCTAGGAGAAAAAGCCGTAGATGATGACGCGGAAGACGTGGAAAGTGTTGGAGATGATGTGACTGAGTCTACATATGAAGAGGAGGAATTAGAAGATGAAGAGGAGGACAAGTCCCACGAAGAAGAGGACGACGAGTCTAGTGACGAAGACGACGATGATTCCTAAACTGAAAATGATTGACTTGTAATGTTGTAACATCACGAAAAAAATGTAGTAACATTTTAGAACTTGGTTCATATTGATGTGTTTTTACACCTCCGTTCATATATAAAGTGTTGATGATGATTTCTGCCAAATTATTGTTTTTAATTTGTTAATATCTTTGCAATTTATCTATACGAAGTCAGATATGGATATGATACAGGTTATTCGTGGCCGGGCTGGACGCCGAGCTGCTTCCTCCCCGGTGGGTCCCACCTCGTCATTACCCTCTAATGACGAGGCACAAAGTACTCGCGTACAGCAGATGGGGCCCAGCTCCAGCTCCAGCTCCAGCCCCAGTCGTCGCCCCAGCCCCATGTAGATTCATCCCACATGGGCGTTAATTCTCCTTCTTCTGTGGGTTCTACCTCAGGTATAGTTGATAATGGTGTTTAGTAAATTTTCGCTAGCCTTATATTTAAAGTATATTTGAACTGTATTAATGTCTGTGTTTTGTAAGATCTTGACGAGGCCGTAGCCCGACACGCGGAGTACGCATCGACCCCCAGCGTAAATAGAGAGTTACGCTCACCCAAGAGGGCTTGTAAGTAAAAAAAAAATGACATCATGCCTTATATTTAAAATTTTAGTTAATTTATATTTGAACTGTACTAATTTATTTATTTACTTCTTTGGCAGGATCCTGGAGAATTAGGCGAGGACGAAGATTGGCGTTCTTGTGAAAGGCCGATTCTTCGAGCCACGCCTGTACTGGAAGGACTAGAATGCCACTGCGAGGGAGTCCCAATGGGAGGAGTGGCTGGCACGTTGAAGGCACGTTCAATCCAACAATGTCCTCACCGCCCTGAGAATCACCGACACGAGGCACAAAGCCATACAAATGATTCAATATAATATCTACAAATCAAGATCACAGATAGAATGACAAAAATACATAACTACTTGAGAAATTTTGTATTATTTGAAGTCTAGGTTCGGGCATAATAAAACCTTCTTGGATCATCTTCGTAATTTTTTCTTCAAGAAGTTTGTCTAAGCGCTCTTTATCTGTCACTTCAACCTGACGACCGCTACAACTAGTCGCGCTTGATGACCGAGCTCTGCCTAGCAACGAATGTGAGGATTGACGAGGGAGGCCGAGCGTACCATCCTTCTTAGGACCCCCTGTAGCTTCTGACCACAAAGAGAACTCGTCCACTGCTTGGCTACCGTCTGCCTGAGAATTGGCTTGAACTTTTTCTCTATACGAACTCTATATAAGAAAAGAACAGAAATGATAGAGGAATGCAACCGGCCACAACCAATAAGGATACAATGGGACTGCAAAAGTAATACAAAACTTATGTGTTCACCGCAAACTGCTCCGCGCTCTCAGAAACCCACTTCACATCTTTATTTTTTTGTGCATGCGCAAAGCTTTAGAGCATCGCAGGGGGCCTTTTTACAGGGTCGTCTTCTCTCAACTTCATCTAGTGTACAACATATGGATGGGATCCAGCACTATGCTTCATTTTCATCTCGCTACTCGCCATATCCTTGCCTCGGTCACCCAACTTCGCCAATTCTGTTGTACACCAATGGTCCACTAGCTGCCCCCATATGGCTTTTGAGAAGTACTTGGGGTTGTGATCCTTGGCCACATAAATATCTGTCGCACCCGCTCGAGCTAACGCCTGCCTCCTTGCACTGAGAATCCATTTCTTGTAATTTTCTGAACAATGCCATTCCTAGGCCCGCCTTTCAAGTTCTTGGTCTCCGTCGGACTCAAATTTGAAGTAGTCCTGAACATAATTCAACACAATTTCAAACACGATTAACAAGAAAAAGGAAGACACAATGTACTTCTAAAACCAAATAAAGTAATTAAAAATAGACAATCCTTACCAAGAACTTCCCCATAAAAGTTCCTTGCCTGCTTCCGTCCACGCCTTCCACGTCAGATAAGGCTATGGGAGGTGGGCCTTAATAATAGGACCGATTTTGGTCCTAACACAATCCTCAACAAAGCTAATTACAAGAAATCACAAGCGAGATATGCCAATCCCAATATAACAAAATATTAAATTAGATACAAGTTTAAGATGGTAAGAATTGAGCTTTGAAAACTAAAAACATACTAATTGTTGAGGACATGAGCAGTAATCCTCTACTCCGGGGTGGCTGGAAGAGGTATCCCGAGTGTGATACCTCTAGGTATAGATGCACTAAACACGACAAATGATGAAAAAGGAAGACGTTATATATTTTGCAACAGCTATGTTTAAATTTGACATGATACTAATATTGTCTCACCATGTAGTGAAGCTACTGATGACACCGACTGCTCATCAGTAGTTGCATCACCAATCCTGGGGAGGGGGCTGACTTTGCCGGAGCAGGTCCGCGACCACCGCCTCCACAAACTCGGGGTGCACTGGATCTCGGCATATCTACAAAAAGACTTAAATGCAAAATTTAAGTGATAACAATGTCGTTCGCTTGAATAACAAACAACTTAAGTGCCAAAGTTAATTGATAACATTGTGGCACGGCCGAGTATAAAAGACAACTCATTTTATATAGTCAACCACCACCAATAATAGACAATTCAGTTTAAATGATAAACACCACAAGGGCAAAAGTAGATTGATAAGAATATTTTTGCTTTACACTGTCAATCACTATCACTAATAGACAACAGAACGCTTCCCCCTCCTCGTCATCTTTGTCCCCTTCATCTGCATCGTCATCTTCTTTGTCATCAACTTCTTCTTCGGAATCTTCGTTGTCATCATCATCATCATCATCACTGAGGGCTTTAGCATTGACCTCTTCTCCAGCACAGCCTCTTGGTACATCATCATCACGGAGGGCTCATCAAGAAGATCGTTATCCTATTGAAGAAGTATGACTGTGGGAGCATCATCCTCTTGGTACATCTCAATGAAGACATCATCATCAACAAAGCCTCGTTTAGTCTTGATAATAGTATGTCAATTTGGGTCATTCCTTGTCACACCCATTGCATAGAAGACCTGCGTTGCTTGAGCTACAAATACAAATGGTTCGTATGATCTGAGCCTTGACCTTATATTAACGTCTACAATCCCATGTCGACTAACTTGGATACCAGTTGTAATGTCAAACCATCTGCACTTGAACATTACCAGTTGATTACCGCTGCCATAATAATCTAGTTCAACAACTTTCTCCAACTGCCCATAAAAATCACGCTCACTGTCATTATAATAGTCACCGTTGAGCAAAACTGCACTGTTTTGGGTTTGTTTACTACTATCAACTTCCATCGTGTTAAACCTAAACCCGTTAACAATGTACCCTTTATAACACGAAACTAGTGTACTAGGGCCAGTAGCAAGCAATTTGAGATGAACATCAACTCCATCCTGGGCGGTCTACAATAACATACAATTTGCACAAAGAATGAAGTTATTACCTCGCATATACCATCTCACTATACTAAAAATGAGATGTGGTTTTAGAACTTACGCACTTTCAGAACCACTCAGGGAACGCGTTGTTTCGCATTTTTTCAAGTTGTCCATCTGATATCCCAGAGTTTGGGAATAACGTTTCCTCATCATATTCACTATATGTTATATAGTATCGTCGTTATATTATGTTCTTTAACTATGTGATGCAAGATATCTACACAACTAGGCATTAATTAAGTTTTAATTAGGATTAATCAGTGTTGATTAGGGCCAATTAGGGTTAATCAGTGTTGATTAGGGCTAATTAGGGTGGTTTAGGCTAATCAGTGTTGATTAGTGTTAGTCAATGCTAATTAGGGTTAATTAGTGTTAATGAGTGTTAATTAGGGCTGATTAGGCTAATCAGGGCTAATTCAAGCTATTTGGGGTAATTTATTGTTAATTGGTTTAATTAGAGTTAATAACCGTCAATTAGACTTTAATTAAGAGTTAATTAGGATTAATCAGTGTTGATTGGGGCTAATTAGGATTATTTAGTGTTGATAGGGGCTAATTAGGGTTAATCAATTTTAATCAGTGCTAATTAAAGGTGATTAGGCTAATCAGGGCTAATTGGGGATATTTGGATTAATTAGGATTAATCAGAGTTAATAACCGTCAATTAGGCTTTAATTAATTAAGATTAATCAGAGTTAATTAGAGCTAACCAGGGCTAATTCGAGCTATTTGGTTTAATTAGAGCTAATAAAAGTCAATTCAACTTCTAATTAAGAGTTAATTATGATTAATCAATGTTGATTAGGGCTAATTAGGATTAATCAATGTTGATTAAGGCTAATTAGGATTAATCAGTGTTGATTAGGGCTAATTAGGGTAAATCAGTATTGATCAAGGCTAATTAGAGTTAATCAGGGCTAATTAGGGTTAATTAGGCTAATTACTGTTGATAAGTGTTAATTAATGCTAATTAGGTTAATCAGTGTCAATCAGAGCTGATTAGGCTAATCAGTGTTGATCAGTGTTAAGGGCTAATTAAGGTTAATTAAAGTAAATCAGTGCTAATTAGGCTAATTAGGGCTAATTCAAGCTATTTGAGATAATTGGTTTAATTAGAGTTACTAACCATCAATTAGGCTTTAATTAAGAGTTAGTTGGGATTAATCAGTGTTGATTAGGGCTAATTAGGATTAATCAGTGTTGATTACGGTTAATTAGGGTTAATCAGTGTTGATTAGGGCTAATTAGGGTTAATCAGTGTTAATTAGGGCTAATTAGGCTAATCAGTGTTGATTTAGTGTTAATTAGGGTTAATCAATGTTAATCATTGTTAATTAGGGCTAATTCGAGCTATTTGGGGTAATTTATAGTTAATTGGTTTAATTAGAGTTAAAAACAGTCAATTAGGCTTTAATTAAGAGTTAATTAGGATTAATTAGTGTTGGTTAGGGCTAATTAAGACCCTATGAGCTGAAATCTACAGATCAAAACAAGCATATGAGCTGAAATCTACATGACAGTTCTGTACCTCCCATTGGTAATTAACAGTTTCAATGATCTCTTCAAACATGGGACTAACCTATTCTATCTATGCACCATTCTTCAAAATACTTGATTGACCAAGCTTAACCATCAAAATCCCCTTACCCTAATAAAGTTGTGAAAAACTGAGAAGTGCGAACCAATAACTAGCCAGACATCAAAAGACAAGATCAAATTCCAAACTAGGAATCTAGCAAAAATCAATAAGCCTAATTCACAGTCAACAAGTTTAACACTCAGAGAACTGACCATATTGAGGTGAACATTAGTTTTAAATAGCATTAAAATCCTTTTTCGCATTCCATGAACTAATCCTTAAAACATCATGTTTCTTCATCAACATTAGAGCATTTATATTTTTCTTCAACAAAATATTAAATGCCCTCGCATTTCATACCAAAGGACTAAAAATCACTTAAAAAAGACTAAATGAAGAGAGCTTAAGCCAATTAAGTTTGCACTTTCAGAATAGGAAAAAAAATGTACGGCAACCTCATCAATTTCTTTTCGTGGCTGAAATGGAAGTCTCCGTATGCCTGCCATAACCCCGTTTTTGTTCTTTTTATCCCCATAACAGCCCCTAAAATACTAACAAAAAACAATACTCTAACCTAACACCGTAACTCCTTTACATAACCCCTTCTTTTCATCATCTTCCCCACCCTCATTCTCTTTATTTCTTTCACACACACACAAAGAGACCACCCCACCACCCACAGCAAAATCCCCATCCCCCTTACTCCCGACCAACCTTAATTGCCCTCTCCCAAACTCAAAACCCCACTCTTTCACAACCTACACCCACATAGCACCATAGCAATTCACAATTTCTATTCAGCCCGATCAGCCCCTGTACCACCCTGCGTAACCCAGCACCTCCACAGCTGGCTGTCCCATCCCCTATACCACCTCTCTACAACCCTCTCTTCCCCCACTGCCCCTCTTCCTTTTTGGCACTCCCTTGTTGCCCTTCCCCTCTTACGGGGAAAGATTAGCCTCAGGAAAGTGGTCTACAGTAGCGATGCACGGTGGTTGGGAGAGATAGAGGCGGCACAGTTTGTTTAGGGAGAGGAGAGAGAATTAGGGCACTTATATACTTCCAGTTTAGCGACCACTTAATGTTAGGGCTTTTAGCAATCGCTGTAATGGTCGCTAAATTTAGCGACCTCTCTAACAGTCGCTAAAACGGTCACCATAATTAGAGACCGCGAGGCGGTCGCTAAATTGGTCACTAATTTTAGCGACCGTTGCAGCGGTCGCTAAATTACACACCAATTGACCCTGCCACATTTGACCATAATTAGCGACTGCTTGTAGGAGCAGTCGCTAAGTTATAGTTTAGTGACCTCTTTTTTGGGCGATCGCTAAAGGCCCTGTTTCTTGTACTGGTAGTAATCTATCATAAATAATTACTTTGGGCTTTTTCGTAAAAATAGGAATTTTTGGGTTAGTTTTGAACAACTATAAAAAAAATTGAGGGAGTTTTTGATAAATTTCCACTTAGGGTTTTCATATTTAAATTTGCACATTCTGTAGCAGCCGTTTTCCACCATTTTTCATTCTCAAAGTTACGGTATAGAGAGAGAGAGAGAGAGAGAGCAGAGAGAAAAAGAGAAAGAGGAAACGCCAATCGATTTTTCCAGCGATCCGACTTCTTCCGGTAAGTTTCTTTTTAAAACCTTTTTCTGTGATTTAACTTCTTATAGATTTAAGGGGTTGGGGGACATGACAGAACCCATGAGATCATGGGAGTTTAAGAGAATTTAAGTTTTTGTATTGGGCATGGATTAGAGCCACGGGAGAGAAAGAGAATTTAAGTTTTTGTCTTTGTCATTAGAACCCTTGTGTGGGTCAGTATTGTCGGAATGATTCGAGCCTGAATAAGAAGTCGGCATTATTCCTTCACTACAAGAAAAAGGACTTTTACAGTTAGACTTTTCAGGCGGTAAAAGTCTTAAATCCGTCTCCAAAGAGTTTTAGCGACGGACACCCCGTCGCTAAAAGTCCGTTGCCTATAACCTCGTTGCTAAAACATTAGCGATGGAATTATGTGATCCGTCGGAAAAAAAATTTACTTTTACTGACGGAATTATTTACTTTTAGTAACGGAATTTTTCATCCCAAAAGGTATTTTCTATATTTTTCATAATTTCTGGAGAAAACCTTTTTAAAAACTTTTAGCAACATTTGTTCTGTCGCTAAAAGTCTATCTCTAAAAACATTTAGCAGTCTATTAGCGCGATGAAATTCTGATATCCGTCACTAAAAGCTTGTCTTTAAAATTTTAACTAGTATGTTGAAAGACTTTTAACGACGGAATTCTATCGCTAAAAAAGTGAAAAAGATTTTTTTTATTGTTTTTAAAAACCCAAACCTGTTTCAGACAATCCAATAATAATATAATTCTTTAAACTAGCATTCATCTTTCACTAAATTTCAAGTAACACAAATAAGATTTACTGTCATATATACCACCAACTAACACTCAATACTTTAACTACCAAAATTACTTGTTCACCAAAAATATGATATAAAAGCGATCACATCTACAAATCCCAGTAACAAAATTACAAGTTTCAAACCAGATGCCCAGCGTATAAGTAAAGAAACCGTGGAACCCATTCATTGTAGGTTGCAGTTCGTGCAGGTTGCAGTTCCTAAGACTCCTGCATGGTTGAGTGCAATTGCATATGAGATTATATAAATCTACAAGCTCAGACAATAGTAGTAGACAACCGTCAACAAGATAAAAAAACAAAATATGCAGGACTTTAAGATTTGTAAATATGGAAGACCTCTTTACTAGAAACTACATTATGCAAAAATGTGGTAGAAGTCAACCAGGTATGTAGTACACTACATTCTTCTCCTCTGTTAACCAAATGACACAGACTAGAGGAGAAGACTAAAATGGGAGAAAGAGGACACAACTTTTGTTGGGTGAAGAATAGAGGCATTCTAATTTTTGCCATTATTTCATCCCTATGGGGTATATGGACCCACATAAACCATCTTATATTTTGACAATCCATGTTTATACCTAACTCTATTATCAGTCATATTCATACTCTAAACCACAATATTAAAATGGCCTTTGGAAAAAAACCAAACCCGCTTTCACAACATGTCAAACTTACATCAAATATTCTCCCTTTCTCCCTTTCACTATCCACCAATCCACACAATCTTGCACCTGCCCTAATAAAACCCCTATGCATCTGTTCATAGATATCTATTTCAACCCTAAGAATCTCAAAGTTGGAGTAGGGATATAATGCATAAACCAACGCCAAAATCGTTGTGGTTCTACAACCATTACCACTGCTGCTTCGGATAATAGGACTGCTTTATCAAAGGGAGTTTTAACTATTGTGCAATGGGCTGTGAAATAGAATTTTTTGCCTACCATTATTCGTTCTAACTCCATCACTCTCCTCTCTCAGATGACGGACAGTGATATTATCCCGGATCAAGTGGCACCAATCTTTTATGGCACCTGTCCTATGATCGATGATCTTCACCATTGCAGTATTGACAGGCCTACAATCTTGCAACTTAAAGAGACTAGATCTTTAGCTACGTTTGCATGTCATGCCAGGATTGATGTCTATCAAGACTAGGTCAATGACGATTTGCTGCGATGAGATCTCTCGCTCTTTATATTTTGCTTTTGTGCAAGAACTTCTCTAATTTTGATGCCACTGTATTTCTCTATTATGTACTTTTGCTTGTCTTTTTCTTATCATGTACTGCTTCTCGCTTGCATGACGACGAACATCATGAATCCTCTGTAATAGCCATAAAGGCTGACTTCCTTTATCAATGCAATCCTCCTTATTACCCAAAATATTAAAAAAAATTTGCTTGCTCTTTCTGAATTCTTATGTTATATTTTCAGTTTCCACTCCATTCCAAATAAGTAATCTACCCTTCATTCTTGTTATATTACTCCGAGACCTCGGTATATGATTGACCAATGTGCACAAATAATTACTGAATATGTAGTCAGAGCATAATTTTGTTTTGAACTAAAAGAAATCCAGCCCTAGTAATTAAAACTCATTTCATTTACACTAAAAAAAAGATGAAAAAGGTCGCTTTAGAATTATGCCAATGCTTGTGATATTGAACTCACTCAATAAGTTGGACATACTTTATGCAGGGACCACCTTTGAACAACTAACCATTCTTTTAAGGTTCATTCCCAAGTGATCATCCATGTGATAATCTTTTAAGGTTCCTTCTCAGGTGATCATCCACGTGACAATCACCAAACATTGATTTTCTATAAACTGAAAAACAATAGTTCCTTAGTGCAATCAATAATCTCTGATTAGAAGATACATGTTCAGGAAGACTAAAAAAATATTAGCAAAACATACATAAAAAGAGAAAGGGAGCCTAACTTGGGACTGAAAAATATTATGCGGAGTGGCTACACAAAAAGATGAAAAAAAAAAGAATAAGGCAAGAAAGAGTGTTTCTCTTCTTTTTTTCCCCTTAAGAGGCGAACTCTCATTCAAAGAAGCTCCTTATAGAGCCAAAATAAAGCAGGCTTAGTAGTGAATTGAAAAAAGGGAGTCCTCGTAGGGAAACTTTTGCGCTTAGATGCTTTTATTACTTTCCATGTATGACTTCGGTCCTTCTTCCTTGTGCCTTCAGATTTTTTTTTAATTGCTAAGAAATCACAAACTGATCTTAACATCATGCTCTGCACATCAATATAGCTAAGGAAACGCGTTGCATGTCTTGCTAATGAATTGAAAGTTCCTACAACTCTCCTGCCAAAGGCATCATAAACCTGTCGGGGCTTGGCACTTATGGTCTAAAGTGGGGACCTAATCCACAATATGCTTTTACACACTTTTCATTGACAGATTGATGGTTGTTCCCATCTCTAATATTTCTTTCTACAGTCTGGTTTGATTTTTATGGCTGCCATCTAAGATATTGCATGCGGTAATTAAGATACTTAACCACAAGTTTACATATATGCCTCAAAGATTAGCCTTTTTTTTTCCTATTCATGTTTCTTGCTTATACCTTGTTACAATTTGCACGTATGAGTTCGCTAGCATGAGATATTGGCAGTGATTGGACTTAGGGCGGACAAGGGCACACGTAGTGATCTGAGGGGTTTCGATTAAGCATTAAAGAACACATGGTGATATGTTTTTATGTATGCCCACAGTGTTGACTTTTTGCCTTTTCCACGTTCTTGTAACATTTTCCATGTTGGGTTCTATGGTGTCATATATTGCATATGTTTTTTTAGGGACGTTTTCGCGATTTTTGAGCGAGGTGGGTGAGTTTATTTTTTATCATCCAATGTGACCTATGGTTTGAACATGAGACTATTATCATTATTTCCCTGCAAACTGAATTGCGACATGAGTAAGGAATTCATTTTTCATTATAAAATGCCACCTATCTGTTTGCACATGTAATTATTACTTACAAAACCACCATTGTTTCAAATATGTAGATAGATTTAATCTGTTTACGCTATTGATAACTTTTGACGACAAACCTTTCCTAGAATCCAAGGATGGATGAGATAAATCTTACAAAGAATTATCGTACCTATAATGACCAACCATTGAGGGTGCGATTCAAATAACAGAACGCCCTTTAATTTTTTCTATTGTTATTTTTCTTTGTGCTAAATTTGCTGCATTTTGATGTTGTTTCCTTCTTGATCATGGCTATTTATGCAGCCAAAAATAGCAAAAATGATGTACATGCCACAGGGTATAGCTTTAGAACATTCAATGGAAAAGTGTTGGACTAAAGCGAAGAGACATATTGAACCAGAAACGAGAGGCACAAATAGGTTGAAAGAAGCATTGTAAACGGTGTTTCTAATGAAGCAGAACAATGAGAAACCCTCAGTTTTGTGAGACTTAGCTATTCAATTCTTCGCAAATATATTCATGAAAACATGATGACATTTGATCTGGAAGTCTCGAACTCTAATCTTTGGGGCAGTTTCCAAGATGGAATCAAAAATTCTAAATAAATATTAATGTTCGATCAACCCATGAGTGTAAATATTCGCATCATTCGGTTTGTCAAAACTAAGCCAACATAATTACATGCATTAATTGAAGTTCTGAACATGGTTGAAATTATTGGTGACGAAATGGATAAGAAGCAAGGGGTAACAAAGACTTATTTTTCCCTATCATATAATCATTCATTTTTTGTTTATACCCTTGTTACGCCTAACATGATTGTCGGCATGAATACAAGGTTGTCAAGAGCATCATAACACACTAACAACCAAGACATCTGTTCGAAGTCTTGAAGCAATAGTCAACCCACATGGTGATACTCATACATTTTATTAGATCTCAAATGAGGTTGGGCGACTAAACTAAGTGGTGACTTTGGCTTGTCTTTTCAAATTGATAAAAGGAAATGTTATATATTCGATAAGAAGTGTTGCTATTTATCAAGGAGAAGCAACATGATAAAGTACAGCCCACTAATAAAGTAAAATAAAATGCAAATGATTTAATACATTTTAAAAAATATAGACCACTAAATAGACCAACTACTCATGTGCATCGCAAGTGCACCACAACTAGTAATAGAAAGTTTCGGGTTAGTTTTGAACAACTATAAAAAAAAATTGAGGGAGTTTTTTATAAATTTCCACTTAGGGTTTTTATATTTAAAATTGCACATTCTATAGAAGCCGTTTTCCACCATTTTTCATCCTCAAAGTTACGGTTGAGAGAGAGAGAGAGCAGAGAGAAAGAGGAGACGACAATCGATTTTTCCAGCGATCAGACTTCTTCCGGTAAGTTTCTTTTTAAAACCTTTCTCTGTGATTTAACTTCATATAGATTTAAGGGGTTGGGGGACATCACAGAACCCATGAGATCATGTGAGTTTTCTGTGTGCGTGAGCAAAAGGAAAGGCTAAAAATTCAGTCGTGTGCTTGTGTGTATGGGTTTGGTGTTGGCCGGGGGATGATGGTTGCTGCGAAACTTTATGGTGGTGGTGGCCATGGCTGCCGCAAGGACAGCCTTTGATGAGTGTAAGAGTGGGCTGTGGGTAGAGTGATCGAAAGAGAGATCATGCTTGCGTGACTATTGCGCATATGTGCGTGTGTTTTACAACCAATAAGAGAGAAAACCCACTGCTGTGAGGCAGTGGGTGCGAAGAGGGCAGCTGTGGGTTAGGTGTGTTGTGTGCGTGTGTATGTACCTGTGTGGGGAGTGTTAAGGCGGAGAAATGGAGGAGTTTGAGCAGCCATGGACTGCCGTGTGAGAGAGAGAGTGGGCTTGGAAATTTCAGTGTATGTATGTGTTTAAGAGGGCCTGAATAGCTGTGAGGGTGTGTGTGTTAAGTGCTGTAATGAGTGGTGCGTATGTGTGTGTGTGTAGCATGTGTTGTGTGTGTGCGTGTGTACTGGGTGAGTGAGTTTGCGGGTTGTTGTGCGTGTGTAACCTGTATGTGTGTTTATGTATACAATATTATACATGCATGTGAGAGGAACAAAAACAGAAAAAAAAAATTGGAGAAGACAAGACCCACTGCCATGAGGCAGTGGGTGTGGGATTGTTTTTTTTTTGTTTTTTTTCTTTTAGTGTGCTTGTGTGCGATGTGTGGAAGGGATATGTGTGCATGAGTGCTGCGTGTGTGATGTGTGTGTGAATGAATATATATATATATATATATATATATATATATATATATATATATATATATAATGGTGTGTAGTGCATGGTATGTGTATTGGGTACTGCCTGTAAATTAAAGTGTGTCTGCATTGGGTTTACATGGGTCAGAGTATGAGCATTGCTGTGTTTTGTGTGTGTACATGTAGAGGTGCAAAAGCTGTATGCATGTAGGTGTATAATGGGTTTGGGTGTGTAAGGGAAATATGCTCTGTGTGTGGGTGTAAAAATGGGTGTGTTTGCATGATTGTATGTGTGTGAGAAGAGAAGTGAGGCTACCATGGCCGTGTGTGTGTGATATAAGAAGGTGTGTAAATGAAGTGTGCAGTAGTGTGTTTGGGGATGCAGGTGTGTGCTTGGCAGCCTGTGTGTGTGTGTGTGTGTGTGTGTTTAAATATGTCTAAAGAGAGTGGAAGGAGTGTGCAGTGTAGTGTAATGTGTGTGTGTGTGTGTGTGATTGAAAGTGACTGTGTAAGAGAATGAAGGGATATCCGTGAATGGAGTATTGAGTTTTGGACTGTGAGCAGAATGGAAGAAGAAGAGAAGTACAGAGCAGGTATTAGGTTAGCGTTAAGTATAGCGCGCCCATTGGATAGCGTATAGTAAACATTAGTACGTGAAAATTTAAAGTATAGTACCTTAGGCCATATTAGAATTTCCGGTAAAAGTTTCTAATTTTATGAAATCATATGTATTTTTGATATTTTCTGTAATCTTAGATTTGTAAAATTCTTTTGGAGCCTTTAAGCTCATGAAATGTTTTGAGAAAATTAGAGTAATGTTTTTATATTAGAAATAAATCCTAGATTAAGCTTGGTAATTTTTAGAGTTGATTTGCTATAGTTTCTGTATAGCATTGGTTTTAAAAAATAAATAATTTAAAAATAGTTTTAATGCCTTTTAATTTCTGATTTTAATTTATATAGTTTCTATACATATTTAAAGCTGTGAAAAAAATTATACGACTTTATCTTGCCTAGAAACAATTATGGCTATTTATGGGGTTTTTATTGCCTTTAAGGAAATTATTTTAATTAAAAATATTCAAAATTTCAAAAAATTTATATTTTGACTTTTATAATGTTTTAAGAAATAAAATTGTCTTGTTAAAATTTATTATGTATTTGAAGTATCGTTCCACATTAAAGAGTGTTTAGGAATTTCGGTTAGGCTGGCCGTGTGCTGGACCCGTTTAAGTTGCGCGATTTCGGAGTGAGAATGAGTACGCTGTGGGTAGTTGTTACTAAGTTTATAGTATACTAATGTAGATTATTTTCTAATAAATGAATTTTCCAATTTAGGTTAATTCAAGGATATTTTTTATTAAGGTTGATTAGCTTCGCATAACTTGGATCGAGGTGAGGATTTTCTCTCCGAACCCAACTCATCATTTTTAATTCATATGTTTTATTCTTAATTGTTTTGCAAATTTTGATGAACTAAACCCTAATTTCAACCGTAGAGCGATTGTTTGAAATTCGTTGTTCATTTCATTTGTTTATTGATTCGCTCATCGTAAAGCATTTTCAATATTATTTTCTCCTTTTAAATGTTGACATGAGTTAATAATTTGGTAGTTATAAGGATGGTGCGTATTTTTTGGGATTAATTTTACGCTATACCCTGTACTTAGGGGTCAGTTGCACCCAGCACCCCATGATTTCAATTTTGGCACCCAGCACCAAAATTTTGAAAATCTTGGTATCCGGTACCAATTGATTGTCAAGATGGGCTTTGACTAAACGGCTGTTAGTTTTTTAAGGGTAACTTTGTCTTTTCAGCTATTAAATCTATGTGTCATTATAGTCAACACCAAATTCGTCTCTCTCTCTCTCTGTCTGTCTAATCTCACTTCGTCTCTCTCTCTCTCTCTCATCCTCACCAACACCAAATTTTCTGTCTTCATCTCTCTCTAATACACACCACCACCTCTTAATTTCTGCCTTCGTCTCTCTCTAATCCTCACCAACACCAATATATATATATATATATATATATATATATATATATATATATATTACTTTGTACATTGCATATCTGACTTATAATCCGGACTTGGTCCAAATGCTAGATAGGATTTCTTACTTATCGGGTCTTATCCAACGGTATAGCTTGTCCGGCCTTATCCGCCCTTATCGTGTCCTATTCCTTATCCTTATCCTTGTCGCCAAACACAGCCTAGAGGTTATGTATAAGATTCGGTGATGCTTTCGTTTGAGAGTTATGTAGTGAAAGCGTAATGCTTCAATATTATAAGTACGTGAAATTTTGATGACAGAATTTAATTAAGGGGGAGAGTGTAATACCCCGATATTTTAAGAGATAATTAAAAAAAAACAATTTAGCGATGATATTTTTTAGCATCAATATTTTTATTTTAAGCAACGACTGTTAAACGCAAGATTTAGCATTGATTTACATGAGTGAAATTTTATTAGCAACCTTTAAGGACAAAATTTTTAGAAACCATAAGTTATAATTTAATGATAGAAATTATAAGTGATATTCATTGATGTACTTTAGAGTTGTCAAAAGGGCCAAGCAGCTCGCGGGCTGGTCTGATCTGGCCCGAAATTAGCTCATGTTGGCCTAGCCCTCTTTGTGAATAGTGTCGGCCCAAACCCATAGGGCCTAGGGCGAGGCCTTATTTTTGTTGGAAAAAATCTAGCCCGGCCCGGCCCTAAAAGGGCTAGGGTCAAGCCCTAAAAAATGGGCTGGCCTGAAATCGGCCCTTTTTTTAAGGCTGAGCCTGGCCGACCCTGTTTTGGTCATATTTCTGGCCCTATTTTTTACTACTTTTTTTCTTTTTTTGGTTATTGGAACCCTTCAACTAATTGTGCTTGCTTTTTATCTCTTTTTGGCTTCTGGTAAAAGTACTTCTTTGATTTGTAATTATAAGTGGAGTAATGCAAAGATACCAAGAATGTAACTCACTAGATAGGTGTAAATCATTTTCTTAGGTCTAAGCTTACCCTCAACATATGAGTTCCTCATAATTGTTTGCTTAGTTCTTCTAGTCTGGAATCGCTGACTGTGAATTTTGGATGTCATTGTACTGTGAATTTAAAACTCATTAATTCTGTAACTCATGCATAGCCTCAAAAGTAATTTTGCATGCAAGAAAAACAATCAGTTCTAGAAAATTTCAGTTCAGAAAGAAGCCATTTGGCCATTGTATTGAGCTAAATAGTGCACATTGTTTTCAATTTTTTTGTTGTGTTACATATATTGCTCTATGAATTGTATTAATGGACAGTGTTGCAATTCTATTCTTAGTATTATGGGAATGCTGATTTCGACAACACGTTATGATTTTTCACACTCTCGTTTGTTGTTAAGAAATTTATGTTTTGTTGCTAATGTACTTTTCAACGAGCAAAGTGAGGGTATGGAACAAGGCATGAAAATAGATGATACTAAGGATTATGGTCGAGCTACATGCTAAACTGTATCAAAATTTGCAGGATGAGCTACTGGTGCAGAAGTTGAATCACACTATACATTCACATATGTTTTTTAGAGGAGGCTAGCAGCAGACTGCTTGATCTGCACCTGGGAGAAGCTGATAGCATGCTCCCATTTCTGGAGATAATATGAATAAAAAAGCAGTGGGATGAAAATAAGAGGAATTGTTAAGAGAAAATGCAAAACGCTAGATAAGAGAAAGTAGGAGCAGATGAATTACGTGAAAATACTTAACTAATCAGCTGCTGATCATTCTTGTTTTTCCAAAATTACAAGTAGCCGGTTCCAAGCTCGGATAAAAAGAGGAGAGCCTATCAAAAAATTTATTTCTTGTGTTAATATTTTCGCAAAAAAAAATAGGAATATTAAAAACAAAATTAGGCCCAGGCATGGCCTTGCCCTAAAGTTAGGGCTTAGGGCTTGGATTTCCCAGCCTTGGGCCTGGCACTGGCCCGGCCCAGTTTCCCAGGCCCGAAGCCCGGCCTGTCTGGCTTGGCCCATTTTCTTGTCTTCTCTTTGAGACATCTATGTACTTAGTAACAATTAGAGTAAATGATATTTTTAACAGTTTTTAACGACGAATTTTCTTTTAGGTAGCAACTCTTAGACGATTTGTTATCGAATTTTCTTTGAACTCCGTTAATGTTGAAATGTGCATTGTTTGCCTTAATGCCTTATTTTGAGCCTTACACGTTTATTCAAAATTTTATTCGACGCTCTGTATTTATTTCTCATTGTGCATCGATTTAATAATTGCATTATCGATTGTTGTCATTCTATGAATTGACATGAGATTTTGCTTTGGTGTGTTTTGGCGGGAGTTGGTGTATATTGTAGGATTTGGTGTGGGCTAGTACCTTGATGGACTAGCCGGTGTATTGGTGTGGGCTAATACCTTAATGGACTAGTCGGTGTATCGGTGTGGGCTAGTGCCTTGACGGACTAGTCGGTGTATTGGTGTGAGTTAGTACCTTGATAGAATAGTCGGTGTATCTGAGACTGTTTGCATCATATCTGAAAATTTTATTAATAACTGATCGAACTAGTTATAATTATTTTAAAACTCTTGAAAATTTCCATTGAATTGTATCTGTGAATTATTTTGTAATTTATTCCTTTGAGAAACCTTACTGAGCTCTCAAAAGCTCACTCCCATTTGACTTCCGTTTCGCAGGTGATAAGCAACAATAGATCGCATTGGGTGTGGACTAGATCTGAGCCGAGCGAGGGAAAGATAATTTAAGTTTCAGTCTAGGTCATTAGAATCCCTACGTGGGTTATTATTGTTATTTAGAATTGTTAAATTAGATTTGATGTTTCAATTATGATAGTACGCTAAGAATATTATTTTACTCAATGGTTTAGCTGCTTTGACTGGCTGATGATTCTAAATTGGTTAAGTTCAGGTCATTATTGTCTTAGCATAAACGATCGAGTGAGTGTTAACGTTCTGAAAATTTTGGGAGGTTACTGACGGTGGTGGGTTCTATATGGTAGCATTGGTTTCTGATGGTAGGGTTGGTGGGTCGCGATTAGGTGGCCGGCCGTTGACGGTGGCTTGAAATGGGGCAATTGCGTGGTGTGGGCAGATTTGTGAATGATGAATGAGTCAACGGGGAGAGAGAAAAAGGAAAAAAATAAGAAATAGAGGAAAAGGGCAAAACGACGTAGTTTTAGTCGCTAGCCTTAGGCTAGCAACATATTTGCTTCCCCCTATATATATATATATATATATATATATATATATATATATATATATATATATATATATATATATATATATATATATATATATATTATTGAAAAATACGTAGCTGTTACTGCCACAATTTTAGTTTACCTTATATGAGTGAAAAACCTATTTTACACCTTTTAAAAAAAAAAATACCTAATCAATGCATCAACATATTAGGACTTAATTTCAAATATGAACACCTCAAAAATACTTTACGATAACAAAATAAATACTTAAAATTATAAAATAAGCGTAAAATATTTTTTAAAAATTAAGTCATATAACTCTTTATGTTAATTTTGAAAGATCTGAATTTGTGAATTACTTATCTTTAATTTTATAATTTGGTGTATATGATTACAAATTTAGAATTCGAAATCAATTTTGCGATACATCATCATCTTTGTTTTTGAGTCCTTTTCCTTTTTTATTCATATTTATTAAAAATTACACATGCATTATGATTCTATGCTTTGATTTATTATTAAAAAATTCATAGTTATTGCTGTCATAATTTTAGTTAACCTTATGTGATTTACACCTTCTAAAACTCTACCTAATCAATGTATCATCATAGTACAACTTAAATTTAACTACTAATAGCTCAAAATCACTTCGAGATAACATAATAAACACTCAAAAATATAAAAAAATGTAAAATATTTTTGAAAATTAAGTCATATCACTTTCTAAATTATTTTTGAAAGATCTTAATTTGCTGAATTATTTGATCTCTTAGATGATTTTCGTACTTTACATTGTGCGATTTATTTTGTTTTTACAGTACTTTCGAGGTGTTAGTAGTCAAAATTAAGACCTAATATGTTAGTATATTGAATAGGTAGAGTGTCAAAAGGTGCATAATTGATTTTCTACTCTTATAAAGTTTAGTAATATTATGCCAATAATCCTTTAACAAGTAGAGGTTTAGCTGCTCTGATGGTTTGATTAAAGGTTTAACTGCTCTGATGATGGTTGTCAACATTAACTTTGAGGTATTATTGTTTTAATGTAAATGATCGAGTGAATGCTAACACTCCAGAAATTTCGGGATGTTACAGAGATGGAAGGGTAGAGGGAGGGGAAGAGGGGAGAGAGAGCGTCAGAGAGAGAGAAACCATGAATAGTGTGTAATACACTCGTCGGGTTCATTAATTAGCGGATGACTGTATTCCAGATTCTTTGCTTCTTTGCGGGGTCAGGGCACTTTTTCAAAAGTATCGTCCGCTACATTTTGTAGTGAACGACAGGACAACTTTTAGTAAGTTAGATCTGGCCCGTCCATCTGCAAAAGATGGACGGCCAGATCGAGTGAGTCATTTACCCAAAGTTGTCCGCGCGGTCAACGAATCAGCTATATATATATATATGTATATATATATATGTTCATACCCTATTCTGGTCGCACCCCAAGACCCGCCAAGGGACCCACTTTGCACGACACATCACCCAGTCAGCGGTCAACTTTTCAACGCTCGAGGGCCGGTCAAAGCAACGCATGCTCAAGTCACGTGAACCATTCGTGAAGCGACTTCGGCGTGCCTTCCACCCAAAGGGGTAGGGGGTCGGCCTCCCTCTAGGGTCGGCCTCCCCCAAGGGGTCGGCCACCCTTGGGGGTCGGCCACCCCAAGGGGTCGGCCACCCTTGGGGGTCGGCCACCCCAAGGGGTCGGCCTCCCTCTAGGGTCGGCCTCCCCCAAGGGTCGGCCTCCCTTGGGGGTCGGCCACCCCATCGGGGTCGACCACCTGCCTTGAACACCGACGCCGTCACCTTTGACCGTGCCCCATTGTCACGACGACCGTCGCTCGCGGCCGCACTCCGCCATAGTTGCGACAACCGTCGCTCTCGGCCGTGCCCCTTCGTCGTGATGACCGTCGCTCGTGGTCTCGATGACCGTCACTTGTGGCCGCTCTGTCGCCATGACAACCGTCGCTCACGGTCGCGCGCCATCCACGCAACGACCCTCGTCGCTCGGAGATCACTCTGCGACCCTCGTCGCCCGCACGCAACCGCGCCCCATGCGCTGCAATCATGTTATATGCTTACGGGATAGGCTACTCCTCCAAGACACTATCTCCGCCAGGGTGCCTGCGTGACTAGCCTACGTGCTCTGGCACTGGGGGCTCGCGTCGGCACCCCTAAGGACTATGACCCCCGGGTCACTCGGAGACGGGAGCAGGTCTTCGGAAGGGCATCTTGCCTAGTCCACCTGGCAGCTGGGCGTCGGGTCTTCCCCGCCGCTGCCAGACCTGTGGGATTCAGTAAGGGCTTGGACTGGAGGCTGGGGCAACGGGCTACTCTGACCATGCTACCGCGGCATGATCAGTCTCCTCAGACAGGCAGAGAGACGTCGCAAGGGCAGGGCAGCACGAACTTGGGACCGGCAGTCCCAACGGAGGATCAGTGCTTTGGCCCCCTGGCGACGTGTCGTTCCCAGGGGGTGACACATGTCAACTTATGACACATGCACATTTTTGCCTATAAATAGTGGACTTTGGAGCTTTTTCAAGGATCTTTCTCTCATTTGGAGCTTTTCACTTTCTCTCTCTAAAAGAAACATTCTCTCTGGAATTCTAGTGAGAGAAATATACTTGAACTCCCGTCTACGGACCCTGGACGCCATACCCTCATCACGGACTGTAGACTGTCGGTCCTGTTCATCGTCACCCTGCCTGCGCAGCACTGCCAGCCCTCACGACCTGTCTGGGGAGCCTTGTCCTCGGCCCTTTCGCCGTCCTTGCTGTCTCCCACGTTGCCTACCTGGAAGCCAACTCAGACCGCATCCTTTGTGGCACCTCCACGTATCATCGAACCATTTTCGGCACCATCATTTTGGCGACTCCGCTGGGGAGGTGAGCATCGTATTACGGTTTGCATACCTTCCGGACTTAGGCATTATGTCTGTGCAACGGAGAGCTACTAGGGCAACCAGCCAAGGACCCAACCCCGCCATGCAAGAACACCACCTCGGTGATCAGGAAGAGACTAGCGCCACGCGGCTCCGAGACCAGCTGCCGACCACTACCCCCGACGTACAAGTGCTCGTAAATGCAGCCATCCAGCAACTCACTCCAACCATCACCACCCTGCAAGATTCACAGACCACTCTACTAGCCGCCATTATGGAGATGCAAAAATCCATACAAGCCCTGTCCTCACAGCAGGCCGCTCCATCAATCCAGCCTTCAGGACCGGGGCCAGCTTTTGACATCGCCCAGGCCCCAGTGTCGCGACTACCGCCGCCTTGGACATCTAGACCCTTGGCGGTAGGGCTCGCAACACCGTCGCTGCCGGTAGCCGACATATCTCCTTCTGCAGTGCCGCCCCGCAAGCTACACACGGATCTCGGGCCAGTCTTGCAGCAGATTCTCCCTGCTGTCACACCATCTCATCTGACGCCGGCAAGAAGCTCCTCCGAAACGCATCACTCCATCGAGATGGAACCTAATCCCTTTCCAGTTGAGCAACACCAAACCCCCGGCCAAGTGATGGGCATGTCTCGCCAACCCACACTTGCCCCTGCACAGCTGCCCCTGCCAGCACCTGCACCATACCAACCCTCCCATGTCCCCGTTCATCAAGCCGTGCCATCTGGGGGCTCGGGGGCTCGTGACGCACCAGGCGGTCATCACCCCTTGACCGGCAATGAGGCACCATCCTCCAACTATGTCACTCAATCAGATTTGGAGGCCCTTGTCCGTCGCCTGTCGAGGAATTCCGAGCCGGACTCCTCAACCCGTCTAACCGGACACGCCCCGTACGCCAATGATATCGCCATCGCACCCTACCTCATCAAGTACAAGCAACCAAACTTTGTGCTCTTCAACGGACGTGAGGGAAACGCCCGTGAACATCTAACAAGGTTCGCAGGCTCCTTGGAGCAGTATGGTACAGGAAGCAGCTTAAAGTTGAGAGAATTCCACAAGTCCCTTACGGGCTTGGCTTACACTTGGTATCACCAGATCCCCGCAGGGACCGTCCACACCTGGGGCGACATGGTCCAGCTGTTCTTAGACAAATTTCATTACGAGACCGAGTGCGTGACTATCGTTGATATTGCTGGCATTCGCCAGAACCAGGGGGAAGACTTGAATAAATATGTGCATCGTTTTCATCTTAAGTGCCTTGAGTGCACAGATTTCAGCAAAGACGAAACGTTGGTTCCCATATGCATCAAAAATATGATTGACGTCTACCGAGTGCATATCGAGAACCTACAGTTAAGGTCATGGGGACACCTCAAGGAGACAGCCCGACGAACTTACGAGACAGTTGGTCCTGTCAAGTCATGGAAGCCTCGACCGCAAAGTATGCTGTTGGCCTCAGCAGATGCACCTATCACTCAACGTAGCAACGACAACAACAACTATGCAGGCTTCAAGCGTCAGCTTCCAGATGTGAACCAAGGCTCCGACAAGCGAAGGCAACAAAGACCCGCACCTAACTATCCCTGTGACCTGAATACAGTGAAGGAACTCTTGGCCGAATGGGTGGCGCATGACAAAAATTTCCAACTGCCACCAATGCGGACCAATATCACATACGAAGAAAAGGCCAGGCCCACCTACTGTCCTTTCCATCGAGCCCTTGGCCATCCGCTCAAAGATTGCAATGCACTGCGAACCATCTTTGCAAGGAAGGTAGCGTCGGGCGACCTGCAGCTACGGAAAAATAACGATGTGCGCAAAGATCCCTACCCACCGCATCGCAACAGTAGGGAGCACCAGGCCCTTATGGCTGTCACTGACCATGTCGAGCCTGTAATCCACGAAGCCCCGGCAGAGCCCACACTGACCCTCGTGCCTCCTCCAGCTAAGCAGTCGATGCCTCCCCTTCGACAGATGACGAAGATCAAAAGTTTTTTTGATGAAATGGGGTTTTCACCCGCCGCCCGGACTTACCTTTCCAATTGCCTGCTCGAGGTCACCACCGGCCTCAGTTCCGAATGCTTCGCCGCCCAGGCTGAATTACGTCACATCCCCTCTACGGCCTTAGTCTTCTCGGATGAAGACTCGACGCCGGTCGAGCATCACAATCGGTCGCTATTTTTAGAGTGTACTGTTAATGGCACGGGCTTCCGTCGTGCCTTGGTTGATTGCGGCGCCTCGATCAACATCATACCCCTCATCACCCTGCAACAGGCCGGCATTCCCCCAAGGAAAATCATCCGTGACCCCGTCAATATTACCGGCTTTGGACAGGGTCCTCTGTCGACCCTCGGCCATATCACCATCGACCTCATGGTCGGAACTGTCCGTCGCGACACTACTTTTCACGTAATAGACAGCGAGTCTGCCTTTCACCTCCTGCTCGGGAGACCATGGATCCACGACAACAAGGCCGTTCCCTCAACATACCATCAATGTGTGAAGCTGGTAGCCGGTTCTACGGGACATGAGGTAGCAATGACAATCCCTGTAACCAAAGCCCCCTTTGAATGCGCCGAGTCTTATTTCGCCGAGGCCTCCTTCTTCACTAATTTCGCCGAGGATGGGGAGAATGCTACTCATGTACATTCTACCAGGCTGCCGACTTGGGATGAGCTGTGCGGGGACAAGCTTTCCAAGGACAAAACCGGGAGAAGTAACAAGAATAATGGGTCAACCCCACCGCTTCCGCCTGCTGCCACGACCAATTCCCCCCCTTCTTCCCCCAAGTCCAAGAAGCAAAAGGCTGAGCCGGCCTTTCGACGTATCGTCAAGGACGGCAAGATCATCTATCAATTATGACGGTATGCAGGGGCTCCAGGCGGTCCCTCCTCAGACCCCCTCGACCCCGACCCCCTTGGAGAGACTGAATGGTGCCGCACGGCCGAGCGTTGCCAGCCAGATCCTGACCTCACCCCCGGCACGGCACCACCTTGCTATGAGGATGGCCCTCGACCTCAGGCTGAAGATATTGAAGAAATCAACCTGGCCGACCCGGGCGAAGAACCGCGGCACACCTACATTGGCACAAAACTCGCCCCCGGCCGAAGAGAGGAATTGGTTTCCCTCCTGCACGAGTATCGTGATGTCTTAGCATGGAGCTACAATGAGATGCCCGGACTGGATCCTGCCTTAGTCACACACCATCTCAACATTGCTACCGGATCCATCCCTAGCCGACAGCACCCGCGGACATTCCGCCCCGAGCTAGAATTGAAAATCAAGCAAGAGATTGAACGCCTCCTGCGCGCAGGCTTCATCGAACCTATCACTCACCCTATTTGGCTGGCTAATGTCGTCCCTGTACAAAAGAAGAATGGTCAAGTCCGCGTCTGTATCGACTTTCGGGACTTGAATAGGGCGTGCCCCAAGGACGAGTTTCCACTACCCAATATCGACATGCTCACGGAGGCCGCCGCCGGATATGAAACTTTATCTTCCATGGATGGGTTCGCAGGTTATAATCAGATTCGCATGAACCCCGACGACAGTGCCAAGACAGCCTTCCGCACTCCTATGGGTAATTTTTGTTGGAAAGTTATGCCTTTCGGCCTCAAGAATGCGGGTGCTACGTATCAAAGGGCTATGACAGCAATATTCCATGACATGATACACCATACTGTGGAAGACTATGTCGACGATCTTATTATCAAATCCAGGAAGGAAAGTGATCACCTCACCGACCTTCAAGCGGTCTTTGATCGTTGCCGCCAGTATAACATGCGGATGAATCCATTGAAATGTGCCTTCGGAGTCTCCTCCGGCAAGTTCCTCGGGTTCTTGGTCAGTCGACAGGGCATCGACGTTGACCCCTCGAAAGCAGCCTCCATCCAAGAAATGCCCCCCCCCAAGAACACAAAGCAACTGAAGAGCTTCCTCGGCAAGGTCTCTTACCTCCGACGCTTCATACCTGCACTGGCCGAGCTCATTACGCCATTTCAACACTTGACGCGTAAAAGCGCACCGTGGAATTGGGGCGCGCCCCAACGGCAAGCATTTGAACAGATTAAGGCGGTCCTCATGTCACCGCAAACCATGGTCGTACCACAACGGGGCATCCCACTCCTACTCTACCTGACTTCCACACCCAGATCCATCGGGGCTTTGCTTGCCCAAGAAGTCGAAGGTGTCGAGCGTCCTGTTTATTACCTCAGTAGAGTGATCAGAGGGCCCGAAGCCAACTACTCCGAGCTCGAGAAACACTGTCTAGCCTTGGTGTACGCCTCACAGAAGTTCAGACATTACTTTCTGGCGCATCAGATCACACTCGTCACCAAGGCTGACCCGCTCCGTTACATGCTTACGCGTCCCGCCCTGTCTGGCCGACTCGCACAGTGGTTGCTGCTGTTGGCCGAATTCGGTTTATCTATCAAGAATCCTACAGCTCTGCGGAGCCAAGCACTCGCAGACCTCCTGGCCTTCTTCCCACGCCAACAATGTGAACCGATATCGGATCAACTGCCGGGGGAGGAGACAGCCCTGATCACCGACATCGATGGACTGTGGACGCTTGAATTCGGACGGCTCTGCCATTAGCAAAGGCCCCAATGGCACGCCCCTCCGGCAAGGGGGTGCCGGCATAGTCTTGCGGGCACCAGATGGTGTTACCACTTCATTATCCTTCAAACTTGCATTCCCGGTGTCTAACAACGAAGCTGAATACGAGGCACTTGTCATTGGCCTCATGATCGCCGTCAGTATGGGGGCTAAGGCGCTGTGTGTGAAAGGAGATTCAAATCTGGTCATGAAGCAGGCGGACGGGGAGTTCGCGGTCAAAGAACCAGCCTTGGCACCTTATCGTGCCTTGGTGCAACACTTGGAAGGAAGACTCGGTCATGTCCAGTATGAACATCACAATAGGTGCCACAACAGACATGCGGACTGCTTGGCCACGATCGCGTCAAAGATAGAGGTCGATGGTGAACAACGGATGCTAACCATCGTCAAGAGAATGGAACCATGCACAGCACTGAACCTAGTCCCGAGGGACGTTACTGCGGACGATTGGAGGCAACCTATCATCGACAAACTTAAAGCGCCATCTCTTGCTCGTGCCTCCACCCTTACAGACTTTTCAATGATGGGAGATGTCTTATACAGGCGGTGTCCTGGAGGCACTCTAGCAAGATGTTTGGCACCGGAAGAGGCAAAACACAAATTACAGCTCGGTCACCAGAAGTGTTGTGGCCTCGACGGTCCCCCTCTGTATCGTCGCCTCCAGCGTATGGGATTATATTGGCCATCCATGGCCAAGGACGCCTCGGATATACAAAAGGATTGTCCCGAGTGCTTGTATACACCCGACGTTGCCGAAGCTCTTGTCACTGACATCGAGGGTGACTGGCGCCAGCCTTTCATCCAGTATCTATCCCACGGGATTCTACCACCTGACCGCGGCTCAGCACGATCCATCAAGCGCAAGGCAGTCAAGTATTTTGTGACGGAAGGCGAGTTATTTCGCAAGGGATTTTCGAGACGCACCCTGCGATGCTTGCAAGGTGCCCAAGTGGTCAAGGTCATTAACGAAGTACACAATGGTGATTGTGGTGAACATCAGAGCTCCCAGAAGCTGTATGCAGAGTTACTAAGATTGGGGTATTATTGGCCGACTATGGAATCCGACTCCATTTCGCATGTCCGACGCTCCAACCCTGCCAGCGGCACGCCGACAGGATACACTCGCCAGCATCCGACTTGCACATGATCTCAGCACCGTGGCCATTTCATTCTTGGGCCCTCGACCTCATCGGCCCCATCCACCCGCCGTCCAGACGCCATTCATGGATCTTGGTTGCTACTGAACGCTTTACGAAGTGGGTTGAAGCCGTACCTCTGCGGAGAGCCACGGGAGGTGTCGTTTCTAACTTCTTACGCGACGTCATCTGTCGTTTCGGCATCCCTCGGTGTATTATATCTGACAATGGCACCCCATTCATTAACCGAGAGGTTCGAGCTCTCATGGAAGGGTACAACATCAGCCATGCCACATCAACTCCCTATTACCCGCAAGGTAATGGTCAAGCTGAAGCGTCCAACAAGACTTTGTTACGAGTATTATCGCGAATGGTGCATGACGCCGACCGGTCGAGTCAACCGCGGATCAGCAGGATCCAGATCCGGGAGTCGGCAACCTCTGATGAGCCCTTTCTCGTGCCCGGTCCCAGCCTGTCCCCCCCGCCCGGTCCCAGCCTGTCCCCCCCACTCGGCTTGAACTCGATCTTCTCCCCTGGCCTAACCGGCTGTATCCGGTTCCCACTTTGTACATTACAAGTTTTTTTTATAACAAACATTTCTTAAAGTTGATTATATATAGTTGCTTGTGTCTTAAGGATTATGAATTGTTGTTTAGGATTGAATTTTTTATTACAGGATTGGGCATTCGAAATTTTTTTTTTAAATCTGACTTTTAGCGACAGATTAATTACGTCGCTAAAAGTGTACTTAATTCTTAGATTTTTAGAGAAGGAATATCCCGTCGCTAATTTTATAAAAAAGAAAATAAATTAAAATATATAAAACAAAATTAGCGACGGAAACTCCGTCGCTACTTTCTAAATAAATCCGTAGCAAAAAGTTCAATATTAGACAACTGATTTTCAAATTCCGTCGCAAAACTTTTAGTAATGAGATTTTATACGAGAGACTTTTAGCGACGGTATATCCGTCGCTAAGAGTTTTAGCGACGGTATATCCGTCGCTAAGAGTTTTAGCGATGGATTGGAGGCTTTTAGCGACGGATTTTCCCGTCGCTAAAAGCCTTGTTTCTTGTAGTGCTTGGCCTCCACCCCCCCCCCCCAGTTCGGTTGTTCACTTTTCATGCAAAGTCCTTCTCGCGTGCTGTTCGCTTCGTACACCTCGTGTGTGACTTTGGCACTCGTTCATTACGTGGTTACGACTCACGGCAACACGATCGTCGTAATTCAACTTCCAAACTCGTCATTGCCCATCTAAACACCTACCGTCGGCGTGCCCGAAGTTCACCAAAAGGGGATTGGCCTTGGCCCTCCCTTTGAGGGACTTGGCCTTGGCCTTGGCCACCCCTCAAGGTCGACCTCGGCCTCCCCAAGTGGTTGGCCTTGGCCTCGTCAGGGGTGGTGGCCTTGGCCTTACCCCAATTGTTGGCCTTTGGCCTCCCCCTCCCGTGCGCACTTGTCTTCTTGAGTCTTTGCACCTTCGCAATGTTTACTGATGCTCCTACATCAACCTTCCGACGTCCGTCGTCCGTCGCTCACGACCGCGCACCGCTCCCGCGACGCCCCTCGCCCAAAGTCGCGTGCTACCGCCGAATGACCCGTCACAGACGACCGCGTACCATCACTCCCAACTTTGTCATTACTAAAGATCGCATTTACTATTTTGGTATAACATGCACAATCGGCTCACGTCCAGTCTCCGGGACCCCGGCACGCGCCTGTTCACCGTCTCCACAACGTTCGTCGCTGCGTCGTGCACCATTTCCTAGATACGTGCCCTGACACCAGGTATTGTCCCACGATAGTCGTCACCGTGCTCGTGTGCCACTTCCATGATACGTGCCCCGGCAAAAGGGTATTGTCTCTGGGACGGTCATCGCCGGGCCTGTGCGCCACTTTCATAATACGTGCCCCGAAGCCAGATATTGTCTCCGCGACAGTCGTTGTCGCGCCCGTACGCCACTTCCATGATACGTGCCCCGACGTCAGGTATTGTCTCACGACGGTTGTCACCGTGCCCGTACGCCACTTCCATGATACGTGTCTCGGCACCAGGTATTGTCTCATGAAGGTCGTCGCGGTGTCCATGAGCCACAATCATCTTACAGGCATCCAGGTACCATTCTCATTCACCGCACCATGTGCCCACGCCATGGATGTGGAACATGCTTCGACCCACTCTCTGGAGTGTGCAGCATTTCAAGGGGTTCCGCTCGTAGTGTTTCGGCACATTGATCCTTCTAAGTAGGAGAGGCTCGTTACCACAAAATTATCGCCTTCTTCATTCCGGAGGGTTCCACTTGTAGTGCTCTAGCACGAGGACCCCTCACAGCGGGATAGGCTCATTACCACAAAACTATTATCGTCTTTATTCCGGGGGGCTCTGCTCATAGTGATTCGGCATGAGGACCCTTTGCAGTGGGATAGGCTCGTTACCACAAAGCTATCTCCGTCTTTATTTCGAGGGGCTCCACTTGTAGTGCTCCGGCACGAGGACCCTTCGCAGCGGGATAGGTTCGTTACCACAAAGCTATTGCCATCTTCATTCTGGGGAGCTCTACTTGTAGTGCTCTGGCACAAGGACCCTTTATAGCGGGATAGGCTCGTTACCATAAGGCTATCGCCACCTGAGGTTACTTGCATGACACTAGGCACTGAGTTGCGACCATGTCCACTCACGTTACCGGTGATCGTCAGCGCCCTTAGGACTATGACCCCCAGATCACTGCGGTACGGGAGTAGGTCTTTGGAGGGCATCGTACCTAGTCCGCCTGGCAGTTGGCTACAGGGGCAACCCTCACCGCTGTCAGGTTCTCTACACATCTCTTGATGCACCTTATGGGATCAATAAGGGCTTGGACCGGTGGCTGGGGCAACGAGCTTACTCTGATCATGCTGTTATGGTGTGTTCAGTCTTCTTAGACAGGTAGAGAGACGCTGTGTGGGGCAGGTAACTTGAATTTGGGAACCGACAGTCTAACGGAGAACCGATATTTTTGGACCCCCCGGTGACGTGTCACTCCCAAGGGACGACATGTAGCACTTGATGACACAGGCACGCTGTTTCCTATAAATAGTGGACTTTATGACTCAAAAAGGGACTTTTGGCTCATCTTATAAAAATCACTTTTTCACTCTAGAATTTGGGAGCTCTTGGATTCTAAAGAGAGAAACACAAATTGGACAATACTTTGGACTGTAAAGGTGGATCGTAGCATTGGACCCTGACTCAGACGTTGACTTGGACTGTCGACATCCGGCCTTGTTTGTCTCAACCTTGTCTCCACAGTACTCCCATCTCTCATGGCCTATCTGGGAAGCCTTACTCCACCCCCACTGTCTCTCACTTTGCATACTTAGAAGCTTACTCGGACTGCAGCCTTTGTGGCACCTTCACATAGGTACGAACCCATATTCCTTGGAATCAATATATATATATATATGTGTGTGTGTGTGTGTGTGTGTGTGTGTGTGTGTGTGGAGGAGTGAAACTGGATGTGTGAGTTACATGTGATGTGTGTGTGAGTGTGTGAGTCATGTTATATATGTATGGTAAATATGTGAAAATAAGTGGGTGCAGAATGGAGATGAAGTGACAGGAGAAAGATGTGCTCTGTGGGTGTGCATAGGTAGTGTCCATTGGGAAGTATTGTGGTGTTTAAATGCGTTCAATGAAAGAGGAAGATGTACAGCTGTCAAATAAAGGATATCGAGTTAGTGTTAAGTGAGACGCATGCATAGAGTAGGGTAGAGTGATTTTTAACGTGTGAAATTTTCATCCAAAGATGCCTTAGGCTATAATAGATTTTGTGGTAAAATTTTATATTTTTCAGATATCGTATGAAGATGTTATATTTTCTGAAAGTTCAAACTTATAAAAATATTTTAAAACCTTTAAACCCATGAAAATGTTTTGGAAAAATTATAGTAATGTTTTTACAGTATAAGAAAGACTCAGTAAAAATTTGGTAATTTTTAGAGTTGATTTATGGTTTTTTTTTGGTATCGCTTTGATTTTAGCAAAACAAAAAAGAAAGAAATAGTTTTAGTGCTCTTTAGAGTTGATTTATGGTTTATTTTTTTTGTATCGCATTGATTTTAGCAAAATTGAAAATAAAGAAATAGTTTTAGTGCTCTATAATTTCTAAAATTTTTATACATATATTAAAGGCGTTTAAAAAAAATACGATCCTTTATTTTTAGCTAGAAGCAATTATGAAAATTTATGGGTTTTTAGTGTATTTAAAGAAATTATTTTTAATTTGAAAATATTCAAAAATTATATTTTTATTCCATATGTTGTATTACGATATAAGTAATGCTTGTTAATGAATGTTTAAAATATTTTTGAGATATTTCTGAGTCTCGAAGAGTGTGGCGAGTTTCGAAGTAGGTTGGCGTGTGTGAAACCATGCTCCTAATTTCATCATTTCGGGTAGAGAAATGGGTACGTTATGGATAGTCTTATTAGGTAATATTATAGTAGTATGGATAGTGTTCTGATAAATGACCTTGCCAACCTTGGTTAACTCCTAGAATTTGATCGAGATCATTTTTAACTTCAGCACTTGGATCGAGGTAAGAGATTTCTCTTGATACCCTATTTCATCTATTTGACATCGTAAATATTCTGTCTAAATTGTTATCGATGTATCCATTAGATTTAGTCACAATTGTGATGAAATTGCATCGATTGCCATTAATATCTTGTTTTGAGCCTTATATATATGTTTATTAAAAATTCCTTTTGGATGCTATGTATTTATTTCTCATTGTGCATCGATTTAATCATTGTATTATCAATTATTGCATTCTGCATATTGACATGAGTTAGTTTATTGAGGAGTTATAAGGATGGTCTGTATCGGGGGGTGATATAAGGTTGGTTTGTTATTGTCGGGTGATGCTAGTACCTTAAGGGTCTGGCTAGTGTTCATATGCATATGTAACTCCAGTGTTATTGAGCATCGCCTTTGTGACTTTGCTAAGTGATTACCCTGTACTGCCTGTGTGGCTTTCTAATCACTCATGTTCAATAGCATCTGTGATTGTTTGTATCGTATCTGAAAGTCATATTGATATTTGATCGAACTATTTATGATCGTCTTAAAGCTCTTGGAAAACCATCATCGATTTGCATCTGTGAATTAAACCATCATTGAATTGTATCTATGAACGATTTCATAACTTCTTTGTTTAAGCGACCTTACTGAGCTCTCAAAAGCTCACTCTCATTTGACTTCTTTTTCGCATGTGATAATCAACCATAGGTCGCATTGGGTGTGGATTAGATCTGAGCCGAGTGAAAGAGAGAGATATTAAGTTTTTAGTATTGCTCAATAGAACCCCTGCGTGGGTGATGATTATTATCATTTTAAAAAAAAAATCAGACTTAGATTGATGTATCATTTACGATTGCTTATTGAGAGTATGATTATTGGTTTGATTAAAGGTTTAGCTGCTCTGATGATGGTTGTCAATGTTAACTTTGAGGTATTATTGTTTTAATGTAAATGATCGAGTAAATGTACGTTCTGGAAATTTCGGGATGTTGCAGAGATGGAGGGGTAGAGGGAGGGGAAGAGGGGGAGAGAGAGAGAGAGACAGGGAGAGAAACCATGAATAGTGTGTAATACACTCATCGGGTTTATTAAGTAGCGGATTGATATCAATGGCGTAAATTAGGGCTTTGGTTGCGGTGGCGAAGCTGAAGAAGTTGCGATCTGAATCTGAGCTTTTCAATGGACTTATGCTGGAATGCGTATCCTGACAGTTCCTCACGAGTATCTATAAGTAACTTGAGTATATGTCATGTTAGAAGTCACCATGGTGCATATGTGTAGATTCTTGAAGGGTAGCTACATTTTTTGCAATTGTGGATTTGTCTACTCACTTCAACATTTGTGGGTTTGTTGATGGCAAAAGACATTGTTTTGGATCTATCTACCCACTTCAACATTTACGGCTAGAGTATCGCGGTGGTTCTTCGGCTATGGTGGCAGTTGTGGGTTTGTTGCTGGCAAAAGACATTGTTTTGGATCTGCATATTGCAAAGATAAAAGACATTGCGTGATTGAAAATACAGAGAACCCATAACATCTAAAACAGAACCCAGTTAATTTGGCTGTGGCAATTCATCCACTACATAATGTAGAGGACGAAATGAGCATTGATGACAGAAAGGATAGAGAGAGACAAACATGTCAGAAAAATAATGACTGAAAGGAGAGAGAATGAGTGAAAAAGTAATGCCAACCAGTCCGCTACACAATGTAACGGATGGAGCTAGAGGGTATTTTTGTTCAAAAAATTTTCGCTACATAATGTAGTGGACGAACATAAAAAAATGCAAAAAAAAGATCTGGACCGTCCACAGATCGCGCTAGCAACTTCTCCTATTTTGCTAGTGGGGAGCCGATCCCTATCTACCGGTGGAGAAATAACAGTTTCTCCACCACATATCTGGCCATCCACATGTACCCGTGGTTGGCCCAAATTTGTCCTTTTTTTTTCTGCCCAAAGGGCTAACCGCCACTCTTATGGGCGGTTAGGATAAAAGCCAGAATTGCACTTTGCTATGTAAAATCCACTAACCGCTACAAAGAGTGGAGGTTAATGGCCCACCAACAACAAGCTAACAGCCACTCTTTGTGGAGGTTAGTGGCCCACCATTTAATGCTAACCTCTACAAAGAGTGGAGGTTAAAGACCCACCACCAACAAGCTAACCACCACTCTTTGTAGAGGTTAGCATTAATTGGTGGGCCACTAACCTCTACAAAGAGTGGAGGTCATTAATACACCTTAAGGTTATAAAAATTATCCATGATTAATACACCTTAAGGTTATAAATGTTGAATATGAACTTAAAATGCCTATTTAAATTTTTCATATTAAATCTCTTGAGTAGTTTTTATGTTTTATAGTTAATTATTTCACGTTAGAGAGGTTTTTTTTACACATAATAATTCAAATTAAGTCCTAATAAGTTACCGCATAGGTTAGATACAAACTTAGAATGCTTTAAATTAACTTTCGAATAACATATGACTTACTAATTTAGATGTTTACTATTCTTGCAAACTTAGTCAGTTGTAAAACTAAGGACAACTTATGTATAGGATATGGCCAACTCTATAGTTGTCCTTAGTTTTACAACTGACTAAGTTTGTAAGAATAGTAAACATCTAAATTATTAAGTCATATGTTATAGTTAATTTAAAGCATTCTAAGTTTGTATCTAACCTATGCGGTAACTTATTAGGACTTTATTTAATTATTATGTGTAAAAAGAACCTCTCTAACATGAAATAATTTCCTACAAAACAGAAAAAAAAAAAGAGATTTAATAGAAAAAATTAAATAGGTATTTTAAGTTCATATTCAACGTTTATAATCTTATGGTATATGAATCATGGACAATTTTTTTATGATAACGTTCATGATTTTATCATTTATTAAGGTTTCAAAATACTGTCCATCCAATATAAAGTATACTGGATAACGTGAAAGCACAGATCCAAATTCAAAATGAAAACACACCTGAATTAATGATGTAGAAGGCCCCACGGTGAGAAAGGTGGGCTAGTGACCTCCACTCTTTGGAGAGGTTAGTGGCCCACCAATTAACGCTACCCACTACAAAGAGTGGCCGTTAGCTTGTTCATGGTGGGCCATTAACTTCCACTATTTGTAGAGGTTAGCATTAAATAGTGGGCCACTAACCTCCACAAAGTGTGGTGGTTAACTTGTTGGTGGTGGGCCATTAACCTCCACTCTTTGTAGCGGTTAGTAGATTTTACACTACAAAGGATAATTCTGGCTTTTATCCTAACCGCCCATAAGAGTGACGGTTAGCACTTTGGACAGGAAAAAAAAAGACAAATTTGGGTAATCCACGGGTACACGTGGACGGCCAGATATGTGGTGGAAAAATTGTTATTTTTTCACCGGTAGACAGGGATCGACTCCCATATATATATATATATATATATATAGACACACACAGAGGGTTTACAGAAAATCCTCATTACTCTTGCAAATTAATTAGATATAAAAGCAAGGATCTTATCAAAATTGTAGTTAATTATTAGATCACGTTTTTTTTTTCTAAATCTCATAAGTTATTTTCGGGGCTATGGATTTTAATTTTCATATTAGAAAGTTTTTTTAAGGATATGATTGTCAAAATGAAGTCATAATGATTAGTAGAGTTTTAGAACGATTAGAATTAGTTTTAATGTTATTTTTTGTCAAAATTTAAAGTATTATTTTCATTATATATATATATATATATATATATGATTTTTTATATTCATATTAGAGTGTAGTTTTGAAGTTACAATAGTAAATATTATGTTCCAATAAGTTAGTATAATGATAGGGTTAAGTTTTAGAATGATTAGAATTAATTTTTGAATTTTAAGGACATAATGTCAAAAAGAAGTCTTAATAAATTAGGTTGAATTTTAGAATGATTAGAATTAGTTTTTAAATTAAATAAGACTTACTCATATAGAAGTTATTTAATCTTAAAATAAGGATCATATAAAAAAACGATGATATGTTGCACAAAAAAGTTATCAATACATTTTTTTCACTTCGCTTATTATATATTATATAGATTTAGATTCTTAGATCATTTTTTTCTAAGTCTCGCAAGTTGTTTATTTTTAATTATAAGATTAATTTTTCTTCTAAATCAAAAGTATTATATTCTATATATGTGTGTATGTGATATAGTCAAACTCAACCAAATAATTCCACAAGCTATTAAAGCAACTAAACCATAAATCATAATCTTTGTAAACTATCGCAGATGAAACTTCAATCTAAGTTTTAAAAATTTAAACAATAACATCCACCCATGTAGGGGCTCTAATGATAAATACTAAGATCAAATCTCTTTCTTACACTCGGCTCTAATCCATTACGAGGCAACCTAATGCTGGCTATCACCTGCGGAAAGGAAGTCAAACGAGAGTGAGCTTTTGAGAGCCCAGCAAGTTAAATAACATTTAAAATGAAACGATTTGAATGATTTTTACATTTAAGTCAAATAACATCTTTTGAAAGGATTTTTTTAAAAAAATGAAACTACAGTTGTTTCGATATAAATATAGGGACGAGTATCAACCCAATCCCTCAATTAATAGTTATTGAAACACTTTATGTATGATAAAAACAGAATATACAACATTGAACATGAGTAGTACACTACAGCAAAGTCACCCCGGCAGTGCTCGATACACTTTACATGCATGTGTACACTGACTTGTCCATTAGGTACTAGTTCAACTCATCCGATAGACACATCCGTATAACGCCAACAATACACACCATCCTTATAACTCCGAGGTTTACTAACTCATGTCAATATTCAAAGAATTAAACACGATTCAAAATGTTTCACAATGATTGATTTAAATAAAACTGATGAGAATAAAGAATTCCAAACGATCGCTATAAGGCTCAAATTAGAGTTTAACGGGTATTTGAAAATATTTTTATGACAATAAAATACCAAAGTTCAATAAAATCTCATAGCAACTTAGAATAAAAACATATGATATTAATTTGATGAAATGGGGTTTCGGATACAATTTCTTATCTCGATCCAAGCTAAGCGATGCTAAACACCCTCGATCCAAATTCTCCGAATCAACCTAGATGGACAATACATTTGTTAGAACACAATCTATTCTAGTATACTATAAACCTAATATCAACTACCCAAAATGTACTCACTCCTAACCCGGAACGAAGCAACTCAAAGAGGGTCCCTCAAATGCTTAACAATACCCCAGATTTATTATAAATTATAATAAAATACTTTTATAACTTAAAAATTTATAAAAAGTAAAAAATATGAATTTTCAAAAATTTTGAATTGTAACACCCAAAAATTCGAATATTCGAAGTTCAAACACCCAGAATTGTCTGAAGCATTATCATCCTGAACTCTCGGAACTTTAAAACAATCATTACTTAATGACATAAAAACCTCGATTCCAAATAACTATCTA
>JAVXUP010003676.1:0-57539 GCA_033070095.1 Escallonia herrerae | reverse complement strand
GCTAGAAGATCGGTAGTTTTTTCTTTAAATACATCAAGTCACAACAAGTAAGTATTTTGAATTTCCTTATAATTCAATGTTAGGTTTATACAAATCAGCGTATTACATTTATAGATTCCAAAACAGCGATTTTTTAGGGCGCCAAATATAGACAGTTTTTCACGAATTTATAAAAAATAGCTAGAGCTAGATTTTGCCAAAATGCAAAAAAGAGACCCTAGTTATTCTTAAAGGATCTGTCTCAGGTAAAAATTTCAGATTTTTCCAAAGACTGGAAAGGGGTTAACTGATACGGGGAACCTTGTAACTCTGCAGTGTATTTTAAAATATCAAGCTAGCGCGATTTCGCGCGAAACTTTTATGAGAATCCTAGGATGTTGGGAAGTTCCATTCCCCAGGAATTCGGGCCATTCCGAAGCCGTTACCTATTTTTTTGGCCGAACGGCCCTTTAAGCGCTTGATCCGGACACCGGTTCGCGATTTTTGGGCGAAACCTCCGTAAAATACTTTTTATGTCAAGAATGAATTCAGGAAGCCTCAAGTAGCATTTCGAAGCACTTTTGATATTTTTCGATGCCAGGGGGCATTTCGGTAATTCGCCGCCCCGAGAGGGGTATTTCGGTAATTTTACAGTGCTAAGTTTTTCGACGGACTTTTTAGTCCAGAAATGTAATTACAAAACCTGAAATGTTGTTTTGAAGCTGACGTGGCGCGCGTAGGGGTGTTTTGGTAATTTCCCGTGCCAAGTTTTTCAAACGACTTTTTAGTCCAGAAATGTAAGTAAACCACCTGAAATGTTGTTTTGAAGCTGGTTCGGGGGCGTTGGGGTGATAGTGAACGCTCAGGGGCATTTCGGTAATTTGCCGCTGATCGGGGGCTATTTTGCTAGGAAGGATCCAGCTTAAAATTCATACCTTAAAATAACTTTTAGTTCAGGAAAGGGTGTGAGACACCCGAAAACTTATTTTGTTCCAGATGTTCTGAACCTTGTGACGCACCGGCGATGACTGCCAGGGGATATTTTGCATAAGTAGCGGGTGTTTTGGTAACTTTCCCCCTTTAAAATTTTTCCTGATATATTTGGTATATAATTGACGTAATACATTTAAAAACTTGACTTTAAAGCGGTTTTGAGGTGTTGGGGGTGTAGGGGCCATCGGGCTATATATTGCTATATAACCACGTTGGCGCTAAATTCAGTGGGAACTAGCGTAATTAAGCGTTCGGAGTGGTGGGAATTGAGGATTTGTTTTAATACATTGAAATAATGACTATTGCTAATGTGTTGGTAAGCTAGGTTAAAGATCCAGTTATAGTTTTGGAATGTAAATATTATGGATATTATGGACGCTAAGTTGGTTTATAATTATATTTTGTTCTTAAAGGTATGAATTTCAGCTCTGGACCTCATGATACATCAATCCTATACGATGACGATGACCACGTCGCGAGGCACGTATTTGACGGTGTCGATAGGGGTGTTTTGGAAACAATTCAAAGCACAAGGCACCTTGAAGAGTGGGTACTAAACGAGGAACAAATACAGCTATTACACCGTCAAAATTTAACCCTGTTCACCGATTGCGGGAAATGGTCTCGACACGACGATTGCCTTATATCCGCTCTAGTTGAACGATGGAGGAGCGAGACGAACTCATTTCACTTCCGGTTTGGTGAAATGACTGTTACGTTAGAGGACGTCGGATTTATACTTGGAATCCCATGTCACGGCAGACCCGTTACTTTGAACGTGCCGTCTGCATCCATAGCGAATATGGCTATGCAGTATTTTCCGGGAATTCCAAGGGCAGCGCTTACAACAAACGGCGTCAAGCTTAAATGGCTGAGAGAGCAGTACGGCGTGCTACCGGATGAATACACTCCTCAAGATTTCGTGACGTATACGAAGGCATTCCTTCTGTATATTATTGGAGCTATATTACTTCCGACGCATTCGAAAAACACGGTGCATCCGAAGTATATGGTGTTCTTGGAGGATCTTGAGGAGGTATACTCCTATTCGTGGGGTTCAGCTGTCCTTGCGCACCTATATCGAGCACTGCATAAGGCTACGAGAAACGGTGCCAAGTCCATTGCCGCCTGCCTGACTCTATTACAGGTATGAGCATTTATTTTCTTGGTAGGATCCTTAGTCAATATATTCGGGATTAATTACTAATTCCATATAATGTTTGCATTCACAGGTTTGGTCTTACGAGAGGCTACCCATGGGTCGTCCACAACCGTTGGTAGATTCCGATGAGACGTGGCCTAGGGTGTGGGCCTGGGGGCCTACGACCAACCGGAGGAGGAGACGGGTAGACCCTCACCACCATCTAAAGTTCTATCGGGGGGAACTAGAGATACTAGATGCATCCCAGGTGACGTGGCAGCCATATGGCAAGGTGATGCATCTGTTGGATGAGTGGTGTTGGCAACTTCCGGTGTCGTACGTGCTGGCAGGTTTGGTTCGGGTGCCGCTTATTCACTTCGAAGAATGTGAGTTTCAGATGCCCGATCGAGCTATGAAGCAAGCTGGCTGTCACAAGGGATACCAAAACCCGCTGTAGACATGCGGCCATACAGGGGTGGTCGAGGGCCGAACTTCGAGGTGGCTGATGCCTTGATTTTGTTGGGTGACGAGGTGCACCAGTGGAATACCTGGCAGGAAACGTATGATAGCCTTGTATCGCTGAAGCACGACGGCATTAGTACTGAGGAATACTTACAGTGGTTTCTCAGGGTGACGCGCACGAGGGTGAATCGCCCTTCCCAGGTGAAGAAGACATCGTACGCGCCACGTGAGGTCTATGACCAGTTCTGGGCATTGGCCATTGTAAGTCATGCTAGTGTTGTTTGATAATTTATTTGCGCACCTTATCGACCATTTGTCAAATATGATTAGCCATATTTTCTATGCATGTTTTTTAGGTTGACCAGGGCATTGAGGTGTTCAAGCAGCTGGAGTCGTTTGACTGGTTTGTCGCGCAGGCTCCTGACAATCTCAAGAGGTCCATTGAGAAGTACAAGACTGAAGTTCAAAACTTTAGTCTTGCGTACCGGGGTTACGAAGGGGAGCCGTCTAGTCGCCCTCGTCCTGAAGCGTACGACTATCAGCCCCAGAGTCAGGTGTGGGAGCCGTCTGGTCGCCCTCCTCCTGACGCGTACGACTATCAGCCCCAGAGTCAGGTGTGGGAGCCGTATAGTCGCTTGCCTCCTGACGCATACGACTCTCAGTGCCAGAGTCAGGTTCCCCAAGTAGGAATCCAGGCCTCGCGCCCAAGCTTTCGGTCGGACAAAGGACAAGCGACGAAGCCATTGAGGTCGGACAAGATGGCTTGGATCGACCGGCACTACTTCGGGCATGAGCCTGTCAATTCAGCAGACTTTCCCCTTGCGACATTCCTAGGTCATGAGGATATCAGAACGTTGGCGCCGGAGACAGATCTTTCAAATTTTGTCATGAACGCTTACATAGAACTGCTCCGGATTAGAGAGCAACGTTTTAACCGTTCTGAATATTTGAAGCTTAACATGTATCCCACTCATTTTGTGGAATTAACGGTGAGAGAATTCACAGAATGGAGGCGAGGGGGCGGCAGGAGTAAGTGGAAACCAGGTCGAAACGTGTTAGGCATGATGAACGCAGACTATCAATGTCCCGCTGCTGATGCGAACCTTATCATGATACCCTGTCATCATGCAAACCACTGGTTCCTATTAGTTCTCCATCCAGCGTTCAGAACGGTTCACATATACGATAGCCTAAGGGAGGACGAGCCTGGACAGCTGCTGGCACAGATGTACAACGAGTACATCACTTTAGTGGTTAGTATTTATTTTTTGACCTTGGCTCATAGTATATTGTTCTTGTCTCATAGGCTTGATTCTCGTTTTTATTGTTGGATGCAGACTACTGTCCTCTCGCTAGCATGCGGACGGCCACAGGGTGACCCTTGGACGGTCGTGATGATAAAGGACCGACCAAAGCAATATAACGGTCACGATTGCGGGATTTACGTCCTCAAGTACATGGACTACATTGCTCGCTCGGAAGTGCTCAAACACTCCTCGTGGACTAGGAAGGATGCCTTGACGTTTAGGTATAGGATAGCCTGGGAGCTGAAAAAGAATGAAGCTAGACGCCTTCATTACCATTATCCTGACGTGCGTGGCTAGCTGCTGTGATGTTACAAAAAACTGTACCAAAAAGAAATGTACATAATTTTTCGCATGCTATGAATTTGGCGCTAAAATGTGCGCGAATATACCTTTCATATGACGGCATTCGAAAAAATTACGCGTCTCGCTTTTCGCCGAAATTCATAGAAATGGGCTAACTAGCGTGCATGAGGTGCAATGAGCGAAAAAAAAGTGACAAAAAAAATTATAACTTTTTTCGGAAGCTATCAAATGGGGCCTAAAGTGTGCCCGAATAGGCCCTTCCTAGGAAAACTCAAAAATTAATGTGTCTCGTTTTTCGCCGAAAGTCTTACAAATGGGCTAACTAGCGTGCCTGAAGTGCAATGAGCGGAAAAAAAGTGACAAAAAAAATTACAACTTTTTTCGGAAGCTATCAAATGGGGCCTAAAGTGTGCCCGAAAACGGAGTTACCAAAAATATCAATAATCCACAAATCAAATCACAAATTAAAGATTGCACAAACCAAATCACAAATTTAAACATTATATAAGTTCAATTTATACAACTGAAACATTAACCCTAACACTCTTCCTCATCATCGTCCTCCTCGACCATACTGCCAGGTTCGATACCTAACACTTTATAATGGTTTCTCTTGTCATGATCAGTCATCTTATTACACAACGCACACTTTCGTAATTTTTTTTGACCCGTTGCTTCTTCAATCGGATTCTTCATGCGTATTGCTCGTTTTCGCCCTTTTGTTTGAGAAATAATTGGATCAAAAATATCGTCCTCCTCACCTTGTAGGTCAGTGCCGTCAATGACTGGCTGTTTGGCTCGATTGAATCTACCGCCTGGAGTTGTCCGAGTAGTCGGAGTGTCCACAGTTTCTGGTAATGCCATCCTAAACTGTGCATGCTTAGCCTTATCCCGTGCGGCTGCTTCAACTTGATACCTGTACCCATCAAATGTCGACGCTGCATCCATTGATAAACCGTGCATGATGTTACAAAGGTGATTATATCGCAGCGTCTCAGATTGCTCGAAATCAACTGAAACATTGGGCACGTAAGGAATGTGACCGTGGACTCTGTTGGCTTCCTTCGTCCACCGTTCCAAGATATACGGTGGAGGGATTTCACTAGCATTCTTGGCGCTCAAAACCCTCAACGCGTGTCGACAAAGTATACCTTTATGCTCAAACAGTTGACAGTTGCAATTAACCAACCCGGTGTCCTTACAAACTGCTACGGTAAAATGTCGTCTGGTCCTCGGAGCCGACGAAGAGCACGGATTGGCGAAGTTCGTCACATTTGTCAAAGCATAAACCTTGATATCTCTGGTGGAATACTCGTGCAACTTTGTCATGCCATATTGATTCGACTTTAGTAGTTCCTCTTGAAACTGTCGAAACATTTCCTTGGTATAGACTTGAGCCGCATGAGCCTCTAAAGGTGAATAAACTAGTATAGCTCTTTCTTTGCAAACTGTAGCCGCGTCGGCTTCTCTCTCACGGTACAATTGCCTGTCAACGGCTTTCTGCATCTCTAGTACGAACTCCGCTATACTTGAAGACTGGCCTACGTACCCATCAAAGAATGAATTCATAGCTTCGCTTCTCGAGGTCGTAGTCATTCCGGCTGCAAAAAACTTCTTGGTGTAGGCACCGACCCACTGTGTCTTGATCTCATACAACGATTGTAACCATTCGTGATTGTGCAAATAGTAAGTATCCATTAACGTGGCCCACCTCTCCTCGAACACGTCTACCGTCAACGATTTCTTCACACATGTATTAAAGTCAGTCTTGAATGACGGATGGTTTGCATATACATGGTGAAGCCGTTCGGGATATTTGTTGCTTATGTGCCATGTGCACAGGCCATGGTGAGTATCTGGAAGGACCTTAGCGATTGCATTTTTCATTGCCAGATCTTGGTCGGTGATGATGGTCTTTGGAGGAATATGATACATTGCTTGAAGCCACGTTTCAAATAACCACGTAAATGACTCCTCCGTCTCATCCCTAAGCAGGGCAAAGCCAAACGAGATTGACTGATAGTGGTGGTTCACCCCGGTGAACGGAGCAAAAGGCATAGAGTACTTATTGGTGCGGTATGTGGTGTCAAACGTCACAACATCCCCAAAATTTTGGTAAGCAGCTCTAGAACGGGGGTCCGCCCAAAATATAGTACTAATGCGGTTCTCATCATCCAGTTGGAGACTGTAAAAAAATCCAGAATTCTCACTCTGAAGGGACCTGAAGAGATCAAGTGTAGTTTGAGAATCACTCTTACCGAAAGACTCTCTCCTCTGAGCACGAAGTTCATTTCGAAGGTCTACTTCGTTGAAACTCAACTTGTCAATCCCCCCAGCCTGGCTTGAGAAAACCCCCATCATCTTAGAAGGTGGAATTTTAGCCTCGGCCATTGTAAAAATTAGTTGTCTGTGTGCCGCGCTTATTTCTCGGTGTTGATGAATTTGACCAATCTTACTGGGGGTCATCAACTGATGATTATGGCTCAACTCCACTCCTGTGACAACCCAATGGTTTTCATTTTTTCGGTGTACTGCATACACATGGGCCTTGCAGCCGGTACCCGGAAATGTGTCCCGTTTTCTTTGTCTTGTTGTCCCTTCGTCACTGATCCGAACGACCGGAGTTACATGCGGTGCTCCTCTATGACACTCAAATAGTCTTGCACAAATTTGATCTGTATTCGCCCGTTTTCTAGTCGTCTTAGTTCTAATACCGAAACCTATCGTTTTCGAATATGCTCTATAGTATGCTTCAACTTCGTCCAGTGCTTGAAAAACTTGACCAACGTAAGGTGGATCAGAACCTTCACAAAAATTATTTCCTCCAGTTGCATCCATATTTATACTGAAATCTAAAAAATAAAAATTATATCATTCTCAACAAGTCATAGATTTAAATAAAAGAAGAATAAAATTTATTTAAACCACCGTCTTTCAGGAAATTTGGTATAATGTAAAATTAGCAAAATAGCCCCCGATGAGCGGCAAATTACCGAAATGCCTCCGGGGGTTCATTATCACCCTAACGCCCCAAATCAGCTTCAAAACAACCTTTCAGGTGCTTTGCTTACATTTCTGGACTAAGAAATCCTTTGAAAAACTTAACGCTGCAAATTTACGAAAATACCCCTATCGGGGATGCGAATTACCAAAATGCCCCCTGACAAAAAAAATCTGAAAAGTGCTTTGAAATGGGATTTTAAGCTTCCTGAATTCACTCTTTAAAATAACTTTTCAGGTGTCTCACACCCTTTCCTGAACTAAAAGTTATTTTAAGCACAAATTTGTGTAATGTAAAATTAGCAAAATAGCCCCCGGGGGTTCATTGTCACCCTAACGCCCATCAAACCAGCTTCAAAACAACCTTTCAGGTGTTTTACTTACATTTCTGGACCGAAAATATTTTTTTCGGAAAAATTACCAAAACACCCCTCGCGGGGGGGCAAATTACCAAAATGCCCCCTGGCTTCAGAAAATATCAAAATTGCTTTAAAACGCTATTTTAAGCTTCCTGAGTTCATTCTTGATCTAAAAAGTATTTTACGGATTTTTCGCCTAAAAATCCCGAACCGGTGTCCGGATCGAGCGCTTAAAAGCCCGTTCGGCCAAAAAATTAGCTAACGGCTTCGGAATGGCCCGAATTCCTCGGAATGGCCCGAATTCCTGGGGAATGGAACTTCCCAACACCCTAGGGTTCTCATAAAAGTTTCGCACGAAATCGCGCTGTCTTGATATTTTAAATTACACTGCAAAGTTACAAGGTTGCGCGTATCAGTTAACCCCTTTCTAGTCTTTGAAAAAATCTGAAATTTTTACCTGATACAGATCTTTTGAAAATAACTAGGGTCTCTGTTTTGTATTTTGGCAAAATCTAGCTCTAGCTATTTTTTATAAATTCGTGAAAAAACTGTCTAATTAAGTTTTCACCTTTAGCGACAATTACGCCCCGCAATCAGCTGCAAAACAACATTTCAGGCGTTTTACTTACATTTCTGGACTTAAAAGTCCGTTGGAAAACTTTTTCGGGAAAATTACCAAAATACCCCTCTCGGGGTGGCAAATTACCAAAATACCCCTGGCTTCAGAAAATATCAAAAGTGCTTTAAAATGCTATTTTAAGCTTCCTGAGTTCATTCTTGATCTAAAAAGTATTTTACGGATTTTTCGCCTAAAAATCCCGAACCGGTGTCCGGATCGAGCGCTTAAAAGCCCGTTCGGCCAAAAAATTAGCTAACGGCTTCGGAATGGCCCGAATTCCTGGGGAATGGAACTTCCCAACACCCTAGGGTTCTCATAAAAGTTTCGCGCGAAATCGCGCTGGCTTGATATTTTAAATTACACTGCAAAGTTACAAGGTTGCGTGTATCAGTTAACCCCTTTCCAGTCTTTGGAAAAATCTGAAATTTTTACCTGATACAGATCTTTTGAAAATAACTAGGGTCTCTGTTTCGTACTTTGGCAAAATCTAGCTCTAGCTATTTTTTATAAATTCGTGAAAAATTCTATTTCTGACGCCCTAAAAAATCGCTATTTTGGAATTTTTCGAATGTAATACCCCGATTTGTCAAAACGTAATTTTGACGCCCTAAACACGAATTTTAGACTATTGTAAGAACAATTTAAGCGTAACACAATTTAAACAATCAATTGGTAAGAACAAATTGAAAAATACTTACTTGTTTTAACTTGATATATTTCAAGAAAAATCCACCGATCTTCTAGCGGTTATCCACCGATCTTCTAGCGTAAATTTTTTTTGTTTGTATGTAGGTGAGATAGGGAGAATGAGGAGGGTGGAAGAAATGATTCGGGGAGGAGGGATTTTATAGAGAGAAAAGTGAGAGAGGAAGAGAAGAACCGTGAGTGAACAGCAGGGAGGGGGAGGGGGGAATGACACGTGGGGGTGGGGGGTAGGGTGGTAATGACACGTGGGGGAAGAGGGGGTTCACGGGTGGGGGAAGGGGGTTCACGGGTGGGGGAAAAGGACATAGGGTGGGGGCCACGGGGTGGGGGGCAAGGGGGGTGAGGGGCAAGGGGGGTGACGGGTGGGGGGCAAGGGGGTGGGGGTCACGGAAGGCAATAATGCCAACAGCAACTCCTACATGCGGTTGGCATTATTGCCACCATTTTCTCACGAGTTTTTCATTTTCTCGTGATATTTTCATGAATTTCTCATAGTATTTTCGTCATTTTTCGTCCCTTTTCGTCCCTTTTGCGCCACGTGGCCAACCGCTGCTCTTACCTGCGGTTCGGTGGAGAAATTGTTATTTCTCCACCGGTAGATGTGGATCGGTCCCCATATATATATATATATATTTATATATATATATATGTATACATATATATATATATGTATACATATATATATATATATTTATATACACACATATATATATATATACACATATATATATATATATATATATATATATATATATGTATATATATATATATATATATATATATATATGGGAGCCGATCCTTGTCTACCGGTGGAGAAATTCCACCATAAATCTAGCCGTCCACGTGTACTCGTGGACGGCTCAGATGTGTTTTTTTTCTTGAAAAATTTGCAACCGCTAGAAAGAGTAGCGGTTGCGAAATTTGAGAAAAATGCCCCGCCAGCCTGAAAAAACCCTAACCGCAAGAAAGACTAGCAGTTGGGGGCCCACGGGAGCACACGCAACCGCAACAAAGTGTAGGGGTTGGTCAGTGCCTCCAACCGCAACACTTTGTTGCGATTGGTCATCATTGCCATTTTTTTTTCCTTCTGCGTTGCACAAAGACACATAAAAAGAGAAAAGGCAGGGCCACGGTAACACCCCAACCGCTACACTTTTATGTAGTTGGGCTCATTACTTTTTTTCCTGCTTTGCTACATGTGTGTGTTTTTTTTTCCTGCTTCGCTTCGTGTGTTTTTTTTCCCTGCTTTGCTTCATGTGTGTGTGTGGTTTTTTTCCTGCTGACAAAGATACACCCTAACCGCTACACTTTTATGCGGTTGGCAACAAAGTGTAATGATTCCAACCTCCACAAAGAGTGGAGGTTGGAATCATGACCAACCTCTACAAAGAGTGGAGGTTGGTCATGATTCCAACCTCCACTCTTTGTGGAGGTTGGAATCATTACACTTTTTTTTTTCTTTTGCACCACCCAACCGCTACACTTCGTAGCGGTTGGAATCCGTCAAACAATTTTTCATTTAAAAAACCCTAAGTGGCCCCATTTTTTCATTAAAAAATCTTAAAAGAAGTACAGTGCAACTGCTACAAAGTGTAGCGGTTGGGTATGCGAATTCGTGGGGCCCCAACCGCTAGTCTTTCTTGCGGTTGGGGGTTTTTCAGCTTTAAGGGACATTTTTGTCAATTTTGCAACCGCTTAAAAGAGTGGCGGTTGGGGGTGTCTCTTTCTCCCACACACGAAGCAAGAAAAAAAAACACACACACATGAAGCAAAGCAGGGAAAAAAACACACACGAAGCGAAGCAGGAAAAAAAAACACACACATGAAGCAAAGCAGGAAAAAAAGTAATGATCTCAGCCGCATAAAAGTGTAGCAGTTGGGGTGTTAAAAAAATTGGCAATGACGACCAACCTCAACAAAGTGTTGCGGTTGGAGGCACTGACCAACCGCTACACTTTGTTGCGGTTACGTGTGCTCCCGTGGGCCCCCAACCGCTAGTCTTTCATGCGGTTAGGGTTTTTTCGGGCTGGCGGGGCATTTTTGTCAAATTTTGCAACCGCTGCTCTTTCCAGCGGTTGCAACTTTTTCAAAAAAAAAACACATTTGAGCCGTCCATGAGTACACGTGGACGGCTAGATTTATTGTAGAGAAATAACAATTTCTCCACCGGTAGATAGGGATCGGCTCTTTATATATATATAATCATTTTATCTGTAAAATTTTGTCGCTAAAAGCATTTTCAAGTTTTTGAGAAAAAGAAATTTGAATAATTGCCAAAGGTCAGTTGGTAAAAGTCTGTCGCAAAATGTGTTTAGCAAAAAAAACTTCCGTTGCCAATGCATTTAAAAGAATTTAATGGACAAAATGTGTTCCATTGGCCAAATCTGTCGATAAAGGAAACCTTTGGTGACATTTATGTAAAATCCATCGCTAAAGTGCTTCTACTTGTAGTGTTTACACATCCAAGTGATAAAGGTAAATGAAAGATGGTAGAAGATTCTACCATTAAAGGCAATGAGAGTTTCGTTGATGATATTATTGGGCACAAACAATTACCATTCTGATAAAAAGAAGTTTGTCAGCTCTTGTAGAAACCTTAGACGTGATATCAGTGCTATCACTACCTGACATTATTACGAAAAAGTTATATGGCAATGGGTTATTGGGGAATGATCTTGAAAAAGGATTCAAGACATTATGGGTAGCATTAGAGCTAATAAAGCTCCTTAAGAATTGGAAATAAATAACAAATGTATGGCACTAAGCTGGATAATTCATACGTGGAACTAATATTTAGGTTCCTAGGATATCATCCCTATAAGATACATGCCATGTGTAGACATCTCATTTGTGTAATTGTTATTAATTAAATGAATATTGGGCTTCATTATTGACTAGAATCTATTATTAGGCTAAGGCCTAGTAGTATAACTAAATTAATTTGGTCCAATTGTTTAGTCTAGTCTAATTGTTTAGTCCAATGGTCCAGTTGTCAAGGCCATATGCCCAGTCCAGTCCAGTCTAATTATTCACTTCATTGTCTAGCCAATTGTTTAGCCCATTGTCAAGTCTAGTCGTGTTAGGCCGGTCTATGTGTAGATTTTTTATTTTTGTCCAGATAATTTTAGGAGTTGTTATGTGATTTGTCCTTGATACAAGGGATTAAGTTCTTGATATATATGGTTAGGAAGATAAATCACATCTACACAATCAGAGATAATTACCAAAATTTGGGCTAGATAATGCCTTGAAATTCAGAAAAATTCATTATAAAATTATGGGATTGATTTTTGACAAATCGACCGGTTAGTTGACTTTTGTCAATTTATAATTTTTATCAAATATTCTGACTTATCTTTAGATCATGGATTGATAAAGCCATTGTTATCAGCTCTGGGGCCCCAGAGCTTTATAAATAGGCCCCTTAGCCTTCATTTTCAGGGGTCTCAGTTTAATTTTAGCTTTTTCTCCCTAGAGTTTTTATACCATCTCTTTGTCAAGTGGTATATCATCTCTCTAAGAATTAACCCCTTCATATTCACTTAAAAGGTTCTTAGTCTCTTGCATTGTGGATTCCTCGGAGAGCATTCTTGAGTCATCCAAATAAGCAAATTCCCAAGGTAACTTTTGGAAGCTTTCTAGTCTAGCTTTTTATCTAGAATTGTCTCTCTTTTCCCATGATTGCATATCTACTACAAAAATCATAAAAAAAATTCATTTCTCAGTCTAAGTCTAAGATCAAAGTGCCTATAGGATTAGAGTTGAACTACGATGGAGTGACCTTTACACCGGCGTTGCAAGAGAAACAACACTTTCAAGCCATCCAGTGTTCTAACCTTCTTTTGGAGAATACCTGTTTTGGCCTATGGTATATTGGCAGGAAAACCAGCCAATATTCTTTAAGCTAATTGGTAATCTAAAAAAAGTGGGAAGACCCTAACTAATCGGCTGGTTTTCCGCACTTCTAACCGGATGGTTTGTCAGTAAGTACATTACTTGAATAAATTGGAAACTGACTACCTGAAACCTAAACCCTAACTTACTGACTAACCGGCTGGTTCATCCACCTTGATGACCGAACGGTTACTCAGAACCTATCCTTTTCAAAAATTCTAGAAATCAAACCCTAACCTACTGACCAACGGTTGGTTCATCCAACTGAATGATCGAACAGTTAGTCTGAACCTATCATTTCCTAAAAAAATTTGAAAAAAAATTCCTTACCCCATTGACCAACCGGTTGGTTCATCCACCCAAATGACCAGATGGTTAGTCAGACCCTTCTGTGCCAAATATTATCCAAGACAGAACCTAATCCTACTAAGCAACCGGACGGTTCTTCAATTTGCATAACCGGACGGTTAATTAGTTCCATCCTCTTTTAAAAAATCCAAAAAAGATCTCGTTGACCAGAAATACTACCTTAAACTTTTCCATTAGGTATGAGCCAGCCAACTCTATCTATGTTGTCTCTGTGATTAAAATTTCAAAAATTTCTCTATGCAGTTAAGGCTAAGCGTGGTTGGTATCAGTATTGATCCGAGAAGCTCACACGAACCCCAATGGTTGAAAAATTCCCAAGATGGCAGATTTGGTTCGTATTATTAGTGAGTTGCAGAAGTATTTTCAAACCGATTTGCAGCTCTGGCAGATCAACAATCTTGAACAGTTGAGTAAATAGGCCACCTCAAGAGGAAGGCTAGGAAAGAGTAGAAAAATAAGACTAAGCCGGAGAAAAAAGATGACAAGAAGAAAGGTCCGAAGTTTGACTGGCAATATGAATCTGACATTGAGGAAATTGGACCTCCAATTCCAGAGCGAAAAGATATACTGGCGGCACTTGAATCTTAAGTTGCTTACATGAAGAGAGACAATGACCTACTAGATCTCAAAGAGCTAACCATGAACCCTGATAACATGTTGTCCCCAAAGTGTAAGATGCCTAAAATGGACAAGTTTTATGGAACAACAGACCCTAAGATCCACATCTATATGTACATGCATGCACTAACGCCCTATGAAGTCAATTAGAACTGGTTGATACAGCTTTTTCAACGTACTCTCATAGAAGCAGCCTTTCCTTCGTTCTGTACTCTGGACGAAGCTTAAGTCCAAACTCGGGAGGATGTTGTGAGAGAGTTTGTGAACCAATACCACTATAATGTTGATTTGAAATTTAGCTGAAGAGAATTAGAAATCATCAAACAAGAATCGAGAGAATTAATGTTTGCCTATATCAAGAGATGGAGAAATAAGGCCGCTCAGATAGTGAACCATACTACAGACGAGAAACAAGTGAATACAATGAGAAACAATTTGTTCCAAGTGTACCACGACAATATTTTGGGTCACTACCACACCATATTTAAGGTGTTATGAGATCCTTCGTGTAAATCAAAGATTGCATTAATAAAGGGACCATTTCTTTGGAGTCAAAACCAAGCTATATTAAGTGAGTACAAGGAATTCTAATGTGTAATCAATGCCAGCCACTGGCAACAATGTCAACAGTGTACAACTGTCATAGATAGTGTCATGAGATGCCACTTTAGAGCCTTGGAGAAATTTCACTCCACTGACTGCACCACTAACCAAAGAATTTGAATAATTATTAAGAATGGGCATGATATCCAGGCTACCACCTACCCCCACACCAGCAGTAATACCGAAAGGAGACGATGTTTAAGCTTTTTGTGCTTATCATCAAGGGAAGGGACATTCCACATAGGGATGCATCCAGGACCTTATTAAGAAAGGCAAAGTTTTTCCTTCAGCCAAACCTAATGTCAAGAAATAACCCTTACCGCCTCATAAGGTTTACTTTATTTATGATAGCCTACCAGTTATGGATCCGATCACCCTTATCACTTTGACAAGTCAACATGTTCAGCCAGCTTTTTGTGTTCAATTCTTCGCTACAGTTTTGTCATGTTAGCACATGAGAAAAGTTGATGGAAGGCGAGGCCTTCACATTATGAAAAGACGGGCTTTATGTTAATGCCCAATGCCGAAGTATCTCATCTAACCAGACCAGGCTAAGTTTATTGAACAATTCCCTAACCAGTAACATCTGAGCCGTGGTTTTCACAAGACCCTCTAGACGACGAAGTGGTGAAAGACTTAGGCAAACATCTCCATTTGGGGGTTACTAACCATTTTCTATTCTCACCGACATGCCTTGATCAAACTCCTCAGTAAGGCCTAGATACCCATTCCTACCCAGTCCAAAGACCTATCCCAAGTTCTAGGGCTATCTATTATGGGAGTGTCGTCACTTTTTTTGAATCAGATATTCCCAAGTCAAGATCCAGTCATAACGACCAGCTCGATATCACCACGCGAGTGCTTGATATGAGGGTTCCTTTAATCCTCACAGACAACATTGTTGCCCTTCATGTCTATCCCCTATGCATTATTCAAGCCCTCGGCATTGACCTCTCAGAGTTTACCCCTTCTGACCAAGATGTTCGAGCATATGACAATACTTGGAGGGAGTTTATCGGCATAATCAAGCTTCCTATGATTGTTGGAAATACCAGTTTCAAACTTGAGTTTCAGGTACTGGATATACCCGCTGCATTCAATCTCCTGGTAGGAAGACAATGGATACATGTTGTAGGTGCAATTCCTTCTACCCTGCACAATAAGGTTAAGTTTATGTTGGTTAAAGCCGTCTTTACAATTATGGGTGACTGCAACTGCCTCAGATTGGGCAGGTGGAAAATGACAAAGAGTGTAAAGATTTCACATGATTCGTTAGATGTTCAGATTAGATGATTTAGAATGGATAACTGAGTGCAGTGTCTGGAATACGAGAAAGTTTGTCATGTTAAAAAAATTCCTCACCTTTGCACCTTATAGTAACAAGATAGTGACTTCTATGTTGTGGAAGCTTCACTATTTCCGTGGAAAGGGTTTGGGCCAATATTGTCAAAGAATCCTTAATTTCTCAGTTCTCTAGAATAAGAAGGATCAGTTTGGCTTGGGATAGAAACGAACCAAGAAGGAGAAGAAAGAAGTTATCAGAAAGGTAGTCTAAGCCAAGAAAGACAAAGAGAGCGGACAACTCATGAATTTCAATGCCACTACTAAGGTCCCTACCTTGCATGGATGTTTTATAAAAGAAGGAGAAGATGGACCTTACTACGGATTTTTGGAGCGTGTCTAAACAAAAAAGAGAAGCTGATCAAAGGATGGGAAATCTTCTATGACTGTGAATGGATTGAAGATGAGGAACTACCAATCCTGACTGAGGCAAGTACCCAAGACGTTTTTGATTGAATGGACTTCATGGAGCCTGAAGGAATGACAACATGCTTCAACGATATACATATCGTGGTGTTTATCTGTGAAGTGAAAGGCTAGATTATGAACCCAGCAAGCCTAATCAATCTAACATAGTGCGATGCACATAATTGGATGATCTAGTCCTGCTGCCAAAGTTACGCTTGAACCAGACGACCTAGATACTTGTGTCACTCTAAATAATCTGAATTTGCTCACTTATTATGTTTTCCCTAAATTTTTGGTTGATAATGTAATGGTAGATATTGATTACTCCTTGGTTGCTGATTTAAGTTTTGCTGAATTAATCAACATGGTTAATGATTAGTCACACCTAATGGACCCAGAAGAAAAAAATATTTAAAAGAAATGATTAAAGAAATAGAAAACTAGGAGTCTAGTCGAGTCGAGCTAATGGCAGGAAAAACAATCAAAGTCAAAATGGTTACGCTCGAAAATGTAAAAGAAATAAAAATGGGGGCTAGCCTTTATGAGGGAGAAATGAAGGAAATCACTGCATTCTTAAGAGAATTTATAGATGTATTTGCTTGATCATATAATGACATACCCAATATTGACCCGTTGATTATGGAGCGCCGCCTATCTACCCTACTCGAAGCCAAACCCGTCAAGCAAAAATTCCTTAAGTTGAGATAGGAGTGATCTCTTAGGCTGTGTTTGGCACGCGGGATAAGTCAGTTAGATAAGACAGGATAAGGCTGGATAAGCCAGGATAACATATCCTGGCGGATAAGGCCAGATAAGATAATTATCCTATCCAGCGTTTGGATTACATGCCAAATAATCAGTTATATCCTGCTGCTTGTGTTTGGCAGTACTGAATATAGGTCAGATAAGATAAAAAAATTATAAAAATCGAAGTCCCCTTTTCACCATTTTGTCTTCATAAAAAGTTTGGAAGTCCAATTTTCACCATTTTTCATTCATAGAGTTGATTTACAGGAGATGATGTTGTACTAAGCATAAAAGGCTGTTAAATCATGAAGTTCATTGAATTGCTGAAAGGGTGATCTTCTTCTTCCTTAATGGATTACAGGGGTACATGTACACAAAAAAGGTTCTACATCTGTACAGTTTCATTGTGTACGGACTGATGTTTGTGCATATTATTGAGGAAAGGGGACATGGAAACAAGATATATGTGCTATATCTTGAACAAGAATGGAAATAGAAACATCGCAACCTCATTCTTAATCCAGTAGCTATTTAATACTATCTTTATCCCAGTTATTGGTCTTACACAACCTGGGTGCCATTATAAGGTTCTTTGATGTACTAGGGTGTTGTTATTAGTACTATTAGCAAAGGGGGGAAAACTCTCCGTTCCTGGTTCTCCTGTAGCTGGATCTTCCAAATTGATACCTCGGATACAGGTAAACCTATCAACAGATTCTCTATCCTCTCCTTTTCAATTTAATTTTATTGGTTTATGTTCGTTATAAGATAACAAGATGGTTAGAAATCCTTTATTTTTTCAGCCCAATTGTGTTTATACTTATTTTGAGTAAAAGACAAAAAAAATTTGGATACGTGCACAACCATTACTAAAACCAAAGGTTTCTTCAAGCGCAATTCCTAAAAACAAGAGGTTTTTCTGTAGAAAAACCTCTTGTTAACATAATTATTTTCAATCATTGTCAATCATAGTAACAAAAGTAAAAGAGCATTTGATCACAAAGTTACTTTTCCTTCTACGATGTTAACAAATGGAAACATGCAATCTCAAATTCTTATCTATTCACAAATTGGCATGAATACTGCTAGAAGGTCAACAAGAAAACCTGTAAACCGAAAACATGCAATCTCAAATTCTTAACAAAAGAAAACATGAAATCTCAAACATGCATGAATACTTGATTATGATACCTAAAACATCAGATAAGTAGTGAATTCTTAAACAACCATTCATAAAGATGTCAAATGGATAACAATTCATCATTACATATCATCCATAAACCTAAAAGTCCAACTATGATGAAAATTAAATACCAGTAGAAAAGTGATAGTGCAAAATAATAGTCATCGCTACAAGTCCATCGATGACAACTAAAACCGATAGACAAGTGGTAGTCCAAAATAATAGCCATCGCTACAAAGTCCATCGATGACAACTAAAAACCGGTAAACAAGTGGTAGTCCAAAATAATAGCCATCGCTACTAGTCCATCGATGACAATTAATACCGGTAGATAAGTGATAGTGAATCAAGCTACACATCGGTATTAAGTAACATAAAAGCATAAGATGCTTTAGTATCATCAGGAAGGTATAGAAACACATTAACAGTCTCCTGTGTAGCAGCAATTTTGTGTGTCACTTGAAGTCGATCAAGCTCCGAAGCAAAGTCGATCCTGCAAAGCTCTTCTTAAACTTTCTTCCTGTCAAGGGATGCATCTTTAGCATTACCAAGCCTTTCTGCCAGCATTTCCATCCTTTTGCCAGTAGCCTCTATATATGTTCCAAACACAGTCGTTAATTTTTGCAATCCACTAGTAAACCCATCAATCATGCTACCTCGCGTCCTTTTCCTCTTGATTGGCTTTGTTCCAGTTGATTGAGTCATAGATCCAGTCATAGGTACAAACATATCTATGTCATCCAAACCAATAATACCCTCTTCGCGATCTAAATCTTCCACCACATCACATGGAGCTTCAGCTGCTTTTCCAATAGCTCGATCCTTGTCAAATATAAATCTGAGTTTATCATACTTGAATAATGGTTTATTAAGCAGGCCCTTAAATTCCGGGTGACTCTGCAAAGACATAAATACAATCTTGTGCAAAAAGTTAGAATTGACAAAAAGGAAAAAACTAAAAGAAATAATCGCTAGTTACCTTCAAGTAAGCTTCCCATTCTGTACCCTTAACCTCAACAGAATGCAATGTCTCGTTCTATCCAAAGCCAGATGATCCAAGCATATCTGTCACCACATAGTACATTCTCTTCAACCCCCTTATACTTGGACTCGATGTGAGGCGTTGTAGGAAGATTGCAACCCGGTAATTTTTTTTCCATCTGTTTCTCAATATGCGAGAAAGTTCCAACCCTGAATCTAGATTCTTGTTTCCTTCCTTCTTTAACACATTTTTTAATTATATCCAGAAAGTTTTTTCTTCAATGGTGGTCCAAACTTGACGATTTCCTTTGTCTTTGGAGGTAGCCTTTCTTTTGTTTTTGGAGCTAGCCATTCCTGTGCAAAAATTCATAAGGCAATTACAACAACTAAAAGTCAATTCACAATTTCAAAATACAACCATAAGTCAACACACTGCCTTAAAAATACAACCATAAGTAAATCAGCGTTCTTATAATAGAACCAAAATTTAGCCCACGCTCTTAAAATACAACCATAAGGCAATCCACGTTCTTAAAATACAAACAGTTCATCTGCGCTTTTAAAATAAAGTCACAACGTCTACAAACAATATTAAAATACAATCTCATGCTTGGCCTATCCATTCATCAAACATTTCTTTGGCCAAGTTGTCTCTCCATTCCGTCCACTGATCAGATGTTTCAACGACAGTGATTGCATCACCATCCAAGTTAGTTTGTTCTTCAGTCACCATATCTAGCTCGGCCTCCATTGGGTCCACTGCCATTTCAGTTCATATAAGATTATGCAGCAGACAACATGCTAAAATTATACGTCCTTGTGTTTTAAGAGGATAAAAAGACGGACTGTGCAAAATAGCCCATCTTATCTTCAAGAGGCCAAAACATCTCTCTACGACGTTTCTAGCAGAAGAATGCTTCAGGTTGAAGAGTTCTTGGTATGTAGTTGGTGGAGGTTCATCTTTGCATAATGACAAATGGTATCTTGTGCCTCTATATGGTGCAAGGAACCCCTGGCCGTTTGTATAATTGGCATCAACAAGGTAATAATAACCTAACATAAAAAAATAATGTCTCTTAAGAAAGCAGTATATGTAAGTAGAAATATCAAATGACCTAACTTTTAACAACAAAATTACCCATAGGAATCCTTAATCCAGTTATCTTGCTAATAGCATCTTTAAGCACCCTAGAATCAGTAGCTAAACCCTCCCAACCTGGCAGTACGTAGATAAACTTCATATCCTGAGAACAAACTCCTAATACATTGGTTGCAATGTCACCTTTCTTGTAAGATATCTCGGTTGATCCTCCTCTGGCACACGCATTCTAATATAGGTCCCATCTAAAGCCCCTAAGCAATTCTATAACCACGGGAATATAAAAGAACAAATAAGAGTCATGCTAAAAGTAGCATGCTTGAGAAGGAAACACGATCCACAAAAAATAGAACTTCTTCGTACCTTAAAGCATTTCCATTTCTCATCGGTGCAATTGTTAGTGACATGATTTGGTGGTCTAAGTAAAATGCCTTCTAAACGTAACACTGCTCGCAATACTGCATTAAAGTGTCTGTTAACGGTTTCCCTCGACCTTTGGAACTCAAACTTGATTCTATGATTTTTCTCATGATGACCAAGTATATTAAAAAAAAATTGCTACTTGCTCCTCTATACCTACCTCTCTATTAGCTTTTAACCCACCAGTCGTGCAAAGAAGTCCACATAATACACGAAATGTGTGTCTATCCATCCTTAGTTGTTCTATGCAATTGACATCGCTCAAAGTAATTAAATGATTCAACCTACCGAGTCTGCTTTCTATAAGATGAACGCTCCTCCAACACAAATTTTTGGTAGTGCCTCTGAGCAACAATATGTAACACCACAAGAAGCATATACATGAATTGAATCTGCAAATGTATCTCCTCAAGAATAGGGTAAACTGCAATCACTTCATCTCTTTCATCACCCATGTTACGACAATAGAACACCACTAATGCATAATTTTTTTAAAAAAAAAGGTCAATGAGGACACCAAAATTGGCTTCAACCTAAAAGCAATAAGCCAACCATGAGCTCAGAATTAATAACTACCTAAAAGTTAACCATTAGGCAAGTTGGGCAGAGCTATCAAGGCATGCTTAAGGAGCACAAATGTCTATAGCCAACGAGTCCAAGAGGGGCAGTGTATATTGAAATGGTTATCTTTACCAAAGTAAAACACTCATGAAATTTTGCCCATGTGAGCAGGTGGGTACAAGACATGGATAACTGGCTAAGTTGGCCAGATTATGAAAAGCAAGGCATCTTGCCAACACAATTGGAACACAGAGAGGTTTAGAAAGTATTATATTAGAGTTGCAAGTTAAGCCTTTCACAGAGTCTATGCTGAGGCTGACTTTTCAGAGCAAAATCCAGTGTGAGACAATTATGAGCATGTATGATAGATGCATTTGCAAGGTAGACAAATAGATGAAACAGAAGACAGAAGCCTTGAAACTATAAGACACCCATACTTGGTTCAGTAACAAAATGATCAATTTGAAACAATAGATTACTATTTTACTTTGTAGAGGCTTGAAATCATTGAAACCCTGAAATCATTTTACTAGGCTGTCCTTTCAGAAAGCTACATGCTTTCATTAATATGCAAAGTACAATCATGAATGCAAATCTGGAAAGCTTATAGAGGCTTGAAACTGCACAATAAAAGCAGAAATACAACCAAAATGGAAAACGCAGTTTTTAAAAAATACACAGCCTATTGAAAATGCATTTGCTGAGAGAAGTGCGCAAGTGAAAGCTTTACCAAGAAAGAAAGGCAAGAGGTGCCCCACAACGGAGCGGACCAATCTTCCGTACCACCTCCTTCTCTCTCGCCTCAAATGGATGGTTAAATCAAACAGTCAACTAAAAGGAACCCAATGCAGGTTGAACTCTATTGAATCTAAGAAGTTATATTTTCTGATTCTTACTTAGATTTGAAATCAAGACTTGTAGATGTTGTACTTTCCTAGATCTGAAAGTAATGGGTATGTTGAATCGGAATCGTGGAGAAGATTAAAGAAATTGAACACATTGACGGAGAAAGAAGGCAAAAAATGGCATACCTTCGGAGATGGTCGGTGGCGGAGGAAGATGAGAGAAGACTTCTTCTGCTCTTCTTTCTATATGCCTCTGGTTTCCTTTTTCTAACCTAGCCCATTATATTTTATCCTGAGTGCTCCTGGATTAAAACAATACCCCCTAGGTACAAAAGTTATCCCACTTAAATGGGATAAAACCCATCCTCCAGATTTCTTACCATCAGTTATTACATTGTCCAAATACCGTGAAACCAATAAATTAACCCTAGAGGGGGGTGAATAGGGTTTTTAAAAATTAATGGGGAATTTTAAAAAAACACAATCATGAAACATAATCAAGCCAAGCAATATTATAATAAAGATGCTAACTACACAATCTCAAGCAATTATAGAGCAATAAGTAAAGAGATTGAGTTAGAGATACTTGACAAGGAGATTTAAATGGTTCGGCTTGAACTATCCTCAAGCCTACATCCACTTCTTCAAGGAAGTTCCTTGCAAGAGCACTAGAATCCACTAGCAACAATATTCTTCTGGGTCAAGATAAAAACCCTTACAACACTTGGTGATATCCCCACACCAAGCACAGGCCTTGAATCCACAAAGCTCACCCAAGACTTGACAAACCCAAGCCTTGATCACAATCCTTTTACAAAGATCAAATGTGTACAAAAAATCCCTCTTGAAAGGAAATGAGTACAGATGAAGCTCTAGTACAATAGAGAATTGATGACTTGACGATTGCTCACTCTCAATCAAAGAATTGCTCACAAAGATGCTCTCTTTAATGATGTAAAATCATGAAGATGAAGAGAGAGAAGTTTAATCTATGAGCCTTGATTTTTTTCTAATGAATAGAGGATTAGAATGTGGTTTACATGGTGTATGAAAAATCCCCAAACCATTTAGATAGAGAGCAAATGAAATATAGCCGTTAGAGGCATTATATGAGCAAAACTGCCATTGCAGTCGACTGTATTCCCAATGCACTTGACTGGATTCCCCCTAAAATAGCCATTGGAGTTTTGTCCTTGAAAATAGCCATTGGAGCTGAATTTTGACCAATGCAATCGACTGGATTCAAATACAGTTGATTGTATTACCCTATTGCCTTTTGGCTGCCTCACGAAACCCCATTTCCTATTTTTAGCATAACCTTTTCTAGAAAAATCGGATTGAGGTGCTATTTTTTGCGTTGGAAAGCTAATGAAAAAGTTTTATCAAGATATAAAAGGATTGGCACCAAAATATGTTTTGAAAAAATCTGAGTGAGCTCCAAAGTTCACTCATTTTCAAGAACCACACTTGTGTGAGAGGTTATGAACTCACGTGCAATGCACAAGGTGTCCTAAGGTCTTTTTAGGTCACAATCATCAATTCAAGCATCAAACCAAGACTAGTTACGTAATAGTAAAGATCAATTATAATTGATAGTAACTTAGCCAATGCATTCTTGGTTGTTCTTTGACATTGGACTTGATGAAGCTTCTATAGCATGTCCACTATAACTTTAAGCTTTTTTAGCTTCAATCCATCTATTCAACCTCTCAAATGTGTCCTCATGAGTGTGCATGTATATACCTACTAACAATACACTCAAAGCACGCATTAGAACATAATCAATGTGTAGTTATCATCAAAATAAGATGTAAGCCTAGGTTATCCAACCATAGGGCTAACACACCGGATAGGATTATTTTTATCCTAGCCAGGGTCTTATCTCGGGTGCCAAACACAGCCAGGAAGAGGTTATGAAGTTATTACACATCAGACTCATTAGAGTGATGGAATACCCTACCTGGTTAGCCAACATGTCCCCAAACCAACGAGCAAGTTTGAATGTGTGTCAATTACCAAAATATTAACTGAGCTTCCCCTAAAGATGACTTTCCTATACCCTCATAGACATGATCATAAACAACACCTCAGAGCACGAGTTGGTTTCTTTTGTGGGGTACAATCAAATAAAGATGGCTCCTGAGGATCATGAAAAAATAGCTTTCAGCACACCTTAGGGCACCTTTGGTTACATAGTAATGCCTTTTGGATTGAAGAATACCGGGGCTACATATCAGCGAGCCACTACTATGCTTTTTCATAATATGATTCACAAAGAAGTAGAAGTATACGTGGATGATATGATCATTAAGTCTAAGAAGTGTGAAGATCATTGCACAATATTGAGGAAGTACTTTGAGAGGTTAACGTAATACAATGTGAGACTCAACCCTTAGAAGTGTGTGTTTGGGGTTACAGCTGGAAATTCTAGGATTTATGGTAAACAAGTGAGGTATAGAGTTTGGCCCAACTAAAATTAAGGACATAGTTAAGATGCCCCCACCCAAAAGTAAGAAAGAACTCTGAGGGTTCTTGGGTAGAATCCAATACATTAGCCGGTGCATAACCCAATTGACTATGATATGTAAGCCTGCATTCAAGTTGTTGAAGAAAGACTCAACTAAAGAGTGGAACCCTTTACACCTAGAAGCCTTTGATAAGATCAAACAATACCTCAGCAACCCTCAAGTCCTGAGCCCTCCAATACCCTTATTGTGATATTCAATCGTGATCGACATCGCCATCAGAGCCATGTTGGCCCAATAGTTAAAAAATTTATTAATGGAAAGAGCCATTTACTGTGTCAACAAGAAATTGATCAGGGAGAGGTTGATTATTCAGCTTTAGATAAAACGTGTACGTCTCTGGTTTGGGTATAACACAGAGATTGAAACATTATTTTTTGACTTACCCTATTAAACTGTTGGCCAAGATGGATCCCACAAAGTATCTGTTCGAAAAACCAGCACTGTCCAATTGCACAGCCAATAAGCTTTTATTACTTTTAAAATTCGACATCACCTATGTCACCCAAAAGTCCATAAAGGAAAGGGTGTGGCCGACTTGTTAGTAGATTACCCGGCAGAGGATACCAGCAGATTAGAGGCAAAATTTATAGACAAAGGAGTCTGTATCATGGAAATAGAGATGAGGTGGCAGTTGTATTTTGGTGGAGTGGGTAATAACAAGAGATTTGGAGTATGGATATTGTTAATATCACCAATGGAGCCCATTCACCCAAAGCCACCAAGTTGACTTTCAACGGTACTAATAACACCGCCAAGTATGAGACTTGTATCATCAGTATGAAAATAGAGATGGCTTTGAGCTTAGGAGTCCAATAAATAACATATATGGAGGTTCAACTTTGATCATTTACTAGATACAAGGGATATAAAGGATCAGAGACGAGCATCTACAGGCATACCACGCCCATTTAGACATAATCCTGGATCAATTTGTAGATGTATAATTCCACTACTTGTCACTCAAGAATTATTTTGTCGATGCTTTAGCCACACTCGTGTCGATGGTAGATATACCCGAAGGACAGGAGGTAGAGCTATTTCTAATATAGAAAAAAGATTGACTAGCTTATTACTTCATGATTGCACCCATAAAGGAAGATGAGGTAGTTAAGCTGTGGCACACTGATGTCTAGAACCTTATTCGAGATAGTAAAACACGAGTTCATATTGGTAGCCATAGATTACTTTATGAAGCGGGTGGAAGCCATTTCATTTGCCGTGCTCAATGCCAAGAAGGTGGCCCATTTCATTGGAACCAATATTATTTGTCGGTAATGAGTACCTCGGGGGTTGATTTCAGACAACGAGTTCCATTTTGAAGGATAAGTTATAGATTTAGGCGAAGAGTATGGTAAAAGTCACGAATAAGAACATCGCCATACCATCCGCAAATCAATGGGGCTATAGAAGTCACGAATAAGAACATCAAGAATATGTTGAGTAAGATGACGAATTTTTATAGGAGTTAGCTGGATAAGCTTTCTTATGACCTATACGGCTATAGGACATCGGTAGAAGCATCAACTAGGGCTACCCCATATTTGCTAGTCTATGGTAAGGAGGTCGTACTCCCAGTGGAATTGAAAGTGGATTCTCTAAGGATATTACTAGAGAACCAAGTAACCAATGAAGATTGGGCTAGGCATCACTTCGAAGAACAAGCGCTGGCAGATAAGAAGTGACTGAAAGCTCTATACCACATTTTGGGTTATCATAAGCAGATTGCCCAAGCATTTAACAAGCGAGTGAAAGGATGTGGCTTCAAAGAAGGAGATATAGTACTGAAGGAGATTACCAGACAAATTTGGAAGATGAGAGGAATCGTTGAATCCAATTGGTCAGGTCCCTATATGATCAAGCAAATCATAACCGGAGGTGCAACATTACTAGTCGATTTAGATGGGATTGAATTATCACAGTTAGTCGATCTAGACCGACTAACGAAATGTTTTGCATGAGTGAAAATTGTAAAGCAACTACAAATGACCTGATCCTCTTTTACACACTATTCAGCACACACATATCAATGTACACATCATATATAGGTACGTAGGCAGTTCATAAAGTTACCTCAGGTGCGGTAAGTTTTTAATAAAAGTATTTTATTCCACTCGCTATGATATCAACTAACATTTGAGAAAAATAAAAAAGCCTGTTAGGACGAAAACCTTACAAATAGTGGCCTAGGCAAAAGTTAGGGCAAAAAAAATGAAAGTAAAAATACTAGGAAAAAAAATAAAAAGAGTTTCCTAGGACGAAAACCTTACAAAGGGTGCCTAGAAAAAAATTTAAGGCAAAAGAAAAAAAAAACTTCTAGGTCCTATTAGCAACCTAAGGGTAATTTATCATCGCATTTATTTTTTCTTCTTGGAATAGGGACAATCCTCTTCATTAAAAAATATGATTGACTTAAGCTTTTTCGTATCCTTCTTGTAATTTAGCCTATGAGATATCGGGATCACATCTGCCAGAATTTCTGCCTCAGCCATTGAGCCTTTGTTCCCTTTCTCAATCTTCATGCCTTTGTTACGCCCTCGATCAAACCGGCCGTCGATGTAAGCATCCATGTCGTCTTCTCAATCCTGAGCAGCTTTGGTATACAATGGCCTCTTTTGTTATATCTTCTTAATCGACGACGAAAGGCTTTTCTGGTATTCGTTAATGTGCAGAGACCAAACCTGATTCCCATTTACATCAAACTTCTCTTCAAACAGCTAGGAACTGATCCAAGACTGCCAAATCTATGTGACCGAGACTTCTCCCCTAACTTGGGGACGACAAAAACTCTGAACTATACTCTAAGAAGATTTACTAGAATCAAGTGTTCGGGCCTTAAGCCGATGGAAGCACGAGCTTTTTCTTTGGCTCGCTCAAGAAATTTGATTTCATAGGCCCTTAGGAAGTTCCAGTTCAGCTTTGCTCTCAGTCTACTCTCCAAATCCAGTACCTTCTGCCAAACGAGAGGACAAAGCCAGTTGATATACTCCTTAAACAATGATGGAGCAACATGATCCATATAATCAACGAGGTATCACTCCTTATATAGCAATCAAAGTAGGGAGGAGAGCCCCAACCTTTAGAAATAGCCTTCATCAGGGAGGGGCTAAGGTCTCTCACCACAACAGCAAAGTTACTATCCCGAAGAGCCTATTTGTAATTGGACTGTCTCAAAATCTTACAGGCTAAGTAGAATGATGAAGAGCATAATACCAGAAGATAAATAGAGTAATATCTAGAAGTCTGTAGAGTAGGCCCGTGGACTCCCCACCAGTGACAGTACCAATGAATATTTATGGATTCTTGCACACAGATAATGCGAGTCTAATTATATATACCGGAATGACCTTCAAAGAGCAAAGTCCAAACAAAGTAAGAACAAGGGTAATATCTATCCTCAGTAGGAGCAGTTATTAGCTGCATCTGATCTAAGAGTCACATATACAAAAGCAAGGGGCTACCCTTGAATGCGGCACTCAGATCTTCATTCACCTCGGTGATTCCATTTATGGTTTCAGCTACCACTACTAGAATCAACATTTTTTCCTTTGAAAGACACTTGGACTAGCAACTCAGCTAGTTTCACAAAAGCAACACCATGGCCAACAACAATAAGATATTTGACCATCAAATGCAACCGAGAGCTGCCACCCAACCACATGCATACTGCAGATCATGGTTATTCAATTTTGCATAAAAATATTATGTCATGAGAGAAAGCATAATACACTCACCTTGAATAAAAGACATAGCCCACTCTTTGTTAACCCCCAAAAAATCCCTGAGGGATTTAAAAACCGTCTCGAATGACCAGAATAACAATGGGTAAATTAGCAATGATATCTACCAAAGAAGAGAATTCTTCAAAAGTTGGGCAAAACTCATCCAAGTCGAATAAAAAGATATGGTCATCAGTATCCTAGAATTTGCACGTGACCCGAAGAATATCTTCAAGAACCATCACGGTCCATAAACTCATGATAGACCTCAGATTCAAATTCCTATCGAGATGAATAACCTCAATTTTATTGAAGAAATTAGCAAAAGCAAGGAATTGAAACTTCAAGAGGCCATTGGGAGTTTTTCCAAGGGAATGAAAGTCGACTGCCCCTCTGCAAGGATGAGTTCTGAATATATAATGAGAGAACCTTGAGTTGTATAGAAATAGGACTCAAAATTTTTAAAAAATTAGGAAATTTTATCAGAAAAACCGCCCGATTTTCCTTTTGTTTTAAATATTTTGATAGTCAATCTCTCTGATCAACCATCTGGTTTTCCCCAAAAAATGAATTCTTCTTCTGATTAACTGTTCTGTTTTCTCAAAAAAAAAATCTTCTGATCAACCGTCTGGTTTTACCTCTGATCAACCATCTTGTTTCACTACAAAATTGGATTAGGTTTTTGATCAACCGTTTGGTTTTACTCAAAAGTTTGATTGCATTACTGACTAACTGGCCGATTAGTCAGTGCTTGTGAGATTTTGGTAGAGACTGCCTATTTTTAGGCCAAACGATGTACATGGTCAATTCAACTCAATTTAATCCCCAAGTTCAATATAATTTTTAACACTTTCTCTACTCTTACTATGCAAGTATGTGAGCATTCATCAAAAAGAACAATTACATAGAAATTACTAATCAAAATCTTGACTAAAAAAAAGGCGTGCATTACATCAGAGTTTAATAAAACCCTAATGGACCTTAAGTCCCACTTTAGCTGATCAAATTTTTAGATAGTAATGCCTCTAAGACTTTCTTGGGTTAGGCTCCTCCTTCTCCCTGAATCTTAAGGATTGATCATCTCGCTTATACTCCTTATCCTCGGGATCAGGAGATGACTCCATTACCACAGGCTCAGTCGATCTAGGCTTTGTGTAGGTCTTGCAAATGACCGTTGTAACCCTAAAAGACTTGCGCCCTTTTGGTGGTAGAGGGGATGGGGATCTTCCTTTGCTGTCACTAGTAACTACTTTTCCCTTTGAAGGCACAGGCTCTAGTTGTCTAACCTGCCTCAAGAAAGTCCGGCTAGTCGTCCTTGTCTTTACCCAGCATCTTCTTTGAGGTATTGGCGTCCTCCAGTAGGACTCTAAGTGGCATCAGTAGAGGTAGCAAGATCCACAGAATTTTATTCTCCACTTGACCCATCTCCTGAAGGAGGCATTGAGAGAGTGGGAGTAGGTGTGTCCACCGTCTTGGCAAATGGTCCATACACCTCTAGTAGATCTCATAAAGTGGATGCCATATCCTTAAGAAGGCATCATCTATTAGGTATCTTTCACCACTGAGTTTAGGACGTATAATAGGGTAATTCATAGGGTTAAAATCAAAGGAATAAAATGATAAGTTATAGACAGTTGAGATTTGAGAGCCTGAAGACCTTTACATCTTTCTACAGTTAAGGATCAACTTAGTCTCCTCACCTTTGTCTTTCAGAAAATCGACACCGTTCAAGGAGAAAACAAGATATCATCACAGACTCCACCTCGTTCTTATCCTTACCCTTCCTATCTCGGGCTGCCTTAGGCCCGTTGTATCTTCCTTAGCCACTCCATGGTCAATGAGGGAGTCAGGTCCTCTATAACAAATGCCTCATTCAAACAGGGATCATTCGCCCTCCTCAGGGAGGATACATCAATCCCTCTAATCAAGCTCTACCCAACCCCGGGCCAAAAGGCCCCACTGGGTACATCTCAAGAAGAAAGATTGCCAGGATAAGGACCTCGACATCCATATGATGCTGAAAGAGCACACATTCTCCAAAATATAACTCCTCCACTCCTCGATATATCCCACTAACAACACCTAGCACCGGGTGAGTGCCAACTCCTTGGGGGTAAGCCTCAGCCGTCTCCCACTTGGACATAGATGCCTGAAAGGAAAAAAATTAAATTGTTAATATTCAAAAACATGCATTAGTAAAAATTCAAAGGCTAAAATAAATAGATAGCTCACAAGCACTGAGTTAATCTGTTAATCTGTTAAAACTCTCTCAATAGTCCCCTATTTTGGTTCCTACCTGCTTTTATTAGAAGTTCCACCATAACATCGCCAGCTCAGTCTTATCGTTATGCCCCTTCCCTAATCGCAGAGCACGTGATCACAAGACCTTAAAAGCTCAAGACTGGGGTTAGATTAAGTGATTATCAAGCTATAGAACACTTCAATAGCGAAGGACCAAAGGAACCTGTTGTGCCTCGCCAAACTTATGTGCTATTAGGGCTGTAAATGAACCGAGCTGTTCATGAACAGCCCGTGGTTCGCTTCCTTCAGAGATCGTTCATGTTCTTTGTATAATATACGAACCGAACATGAACAATATTTTAAAGCTCATTTATTAAACGAGCCGAGCATGAACACTTCAAATTGTTCACGAATATGTTCGTGAATGGTCTATATAATAAACTTATACTTTTTATGTATCAAGGGTGAAAAATTATATAAATATGCATAAATATATGTTTAAGGCATGGAGGCCCCTAAACTTAATTTACTTGAAACCAAGCCCAATAACATATCCAAACAATTTCTACATAAAGCCCAAGCCATAAAATTATAGTGCAACTAGAAAGCCCAAAGTATAGCCCAACTCCTCTTCCTATCCACTTTGAAAGCCTAACATCATCTTATTTCCCTCAGCCGCACCTCTTATCTATTCCTTCCCTCTCTTCTCCTTTTCTTCAGACATCTTCCTTCTCCCTATCTCGTCTCTTTCACTCTTACAGTCTCGGCTGAATGAAAGATCGCAAATACACAGGTGCACACACATACTCCTCCACATATACACGCACACCCTCTCTCTCAATATCACGCAAGCACCTTCTCTTTCTCACTCTCACATAGAAATATCACCCCAAATCAGATCTACAACTACAAAGCTCCGATCTTTGTGAAGATCCGTCGACTTCAGCTTCTTCTCCGTTCGTTTCTCCAGTTGTTGATTCAATTTGTTTCTTTAGACGAACGAACAGAGCTAAGCCCGAGTTTTGCGTTGATGAACTCGAGCTGAGTTCGTCAACACCTATGTATCACTCCTACATGAATAGCCGAGCTCAAACGTCCCTGATATATATATATATATGAACCGAGTTTGAACACACTCATGTTCGGCTCGAACTCGGTTCTTATACAGCCTAAGTGCTAGACAAGATGGTTGGTGACCACAGAATAAGTATGATAGAAATGGACTCCAAAATCAATGAAAAGTGACAAAGCAAGCAGGAAGCAAAGTGAAAGAAAAGATTCTGCCATGTGAAGGTTTTCTGAAAAGAAAAAATCCAAGGTAGAAATAGGACCTACACAAATAACGAAGGACTTTCACTATTGAAGGATTATATGTAACCCACCCTTTCATCTATAAAAAGGGTTGGAGTATGTGTTAGAACGGGAAAGGGAGTTTAAGAGTATTTAAGAGTTTCTAAGGCATGCTAAGAACTAGCGTGTGAAGTGTGGAAAGATGCAATAGAAAGAAACATTTCTTTCTATTGCTAGCATGTAATTTTCCTTTTCAGAATAGAAAAATAGTTATTGTTTTCATAAGCTATCTTGGTACTGTAATTTTCAGACCAATATCCTAAAACCTTGAGTATGGTTGATTATAACCACTAGCCAATTCAGTAGGAAGTAAGGCGTTAGACTGTGTCTCCAATTCGAAGGAGACTCTGAAAATTAAAAACTCCGAAGTCACTTTCTTTGTTCCCGAAGTTCCAAAGGCAGATGAAAAGGATTGAACGGGCAGAAGGGCAGAGGTAATTAAATTGAGAACATATTCTCTCCACTTGGTGAAAAGGTTGGATACCGAAAAGTTTGGAGAAGCATGACATGCATAAACACAAAAATCAAACACGATATGCATGTAAGTAGCATTATGCTTTGAAATTACAAGATCTGAATAATAAATGTGAACAATAGAATAATCCATAAAATTGTCTTTTTGTTTAAAATTGTTGAGTTAAAATACAATCATCTAAAGTATTTGTGTTATATTGCAAAACAAACAAATGTCTCGAGACCATGCTTATAAACGACGTTTTCTGTCTAAAAATGGTAATTACAAATCACGATTTCTTGAAAGTAAGTTCCAAAATTTAGTAAACTGATACATAGATATTTGTATGACATTATCTAAGTAAAAACTCACCTTTACTTTGGTCTGACAAAACCAAACGTAACTAGTAAAGAGAGAAAGGAGTGGGGAGGTTATGCTGTGCAGATAAAGCATGACAAAGAGTCAATCAAGAAGGATGAGAGTAGAGAGGGAATATGCTGTCCCCAAAAAGAATGACAAAAAATTCAACCAAGAAGGTTTTTTGTGGGTCGTAGGGTCAACTTCTAGTTTTAAGACAGGCTATCTCATGATCCGTTGGGCATGTCTCTCTTTGTACAGTACATGGTGTGGACCTGACTAAAGGCATCTATCTACCAACGAGTTTTCTGTTGATAAATTCCTGCAGGGCGCCTATTGCCTTCACCCCTTGTCAACTTCAAGGCAATCTCCTTCACAAATTTCTCCTAGTGCTTTATCATATATTTTTTTGGTGAAAGAGAGAACTATTATAAATAAGACGTCAAAAATACATCATTGTCCCGATCCTCTTTCAGGTTTGACAAAATGCTGGAAGACGATGGTACAAAGCCAAAAGAATTACATAACGCAACATGTGCAGCAAGGTTATGGGCTGCTCTGTTAGTAGATCTAGGGAAGAAAGACACATCCCAACAGGTGAATTTAGTGAGGAGGTTTCTAGCTTATTCAATGATGTGCCTTGATCTCCAATTAGGAGTCAGAGAGTGGTCTTGTAGCACTTCTATGATCACTTTAGCATCGCCTTCAACTATAACATATTGCTTTCTCTCCAAAAAAGCTGTGCGGATTGCAAGCAAGGCCGCAGTGGCTTTGGCTTCTTCATGGTCCTGAGTCTCTATTAGTTCCGTATTTCTGAATTCAAAGGTGCCTTCAGCATTTCGGCAAACCATTGCTGCATATGCTTTAGAACCTCTAACTGCCGCATCAAAATTTACCTTATACCATCTTGCGAACGGGGGTTTCCATGAGTTCTGGACTTGCATTTCCTTTGATTTGCCCACAAGAATTTCTAGATAGCAGCTGGAAACTTTATTGATGGTATCTGCGGTTTTGCTATGATTAAAAGGAACACCTTCATGTAAAAGCTGGTTCTTGCCAAACCATACCAAATCCATAAGAGTTACTGCAAAGTTTGTGTATTTGACTTGATCTTCAGGTTGTTGTCCAGGCGGGTTCAATAAGAAGCCCAGCCATTCCATATGCAAACTCAGTCCCATCGGAAGTCTACATCCTAAAGAAGAGGCAGCCCAAATGAGTCTAGTTCTGCTACACTCTAGGAAGAGATGTGTAGATGTTTCAGGGCACAAACCACAGAGAAGACATGAGGAGTCGGCTTCAGGGAAGAAAGACACTAAATTTTGTCTCACCGGGAGCAAATTCCAAGCAATACGCCAAAATGAAGATTTTGTGTCGCTCTCTTATCTTTGCTTTCCACAGCCTCTTCCAAAAAACTGCAGGGAAATGAGGATTAGGCATGAACCTTTGCTTGTTTGCCGTTAGATACGCCGATCTAGTTGAGAAATTCCCTTTCGGATTCGGAGTCCAAGCTATTATATCTTGGGTTTGAATTGCTGAAATTTTGATCTTTCGAATTGCTTCCACTGTCGCCTCATCAAATAAGCTTTGGATTTTTGAGTAATTCCAATCAAGAGAATTTTGGTCGAAAAGATCAACCACTAAGTTTATATCATGTAGATCTGGATTTCCTTTGGCATAGGTGAAACCGTCATCCGCCGGTATCCAACGATCCTTCCATACAAGGGTGTTTTTACCATCTCCCACAAGAATTCCCAGGCCCTTTTCAATGATTTTCCGAGTCTTGCTAATACCTTTCCATATCCAGGACCCTGTCTTCTTCGGAGTGTATTCAAGGAAAGGAATGCCTCTCAGATATTTTGATTTCATAATTTGCACCAATAAATCATTCTCACAATTGCCCATCCCAATTTAGCGATCAAAGCCAGATTGAAGTCATGCATTTTTTTGAAACCCATTCCACCAGCTGATTTCGGTATGCATATTAAGTCCCAAGCCTTTGGGTGGAAATGAGTTTTTCCATCTTCTTTAAATCCCCACCAGAATTTCCGCATCCTTTTATCAATCTTCTCTGTAATTTCCTTTGAGAGAATGAATGTCGACATCAGATAAGTTGGAATCGCCATAGCCGCAGCTTTAATCAAAGTTGTTCTACCAGCTTGAGAAAGTACTTTGCTCTTCCAACTTGCTAACCTCCGTTCCACTCTTGTAACTATCTCCTCAAAGAGTTTGCTCTTTGGTTGATTTGTAAAAATAGGCAGCCCAAATATTTCGCCTTTTGGTGCTCTTTTCAGCTTCAAGATTCTGCAAATTTTGCTACGCTAGCTCGGGTTGAGGTTCTTGCTGAAGTAGATTTTAGACTTTTATTGGTTTGTACATTGCCCAGACCATGGATTGTATGTATTCAAACATTGTTGGACTGTTTCAGCTTCCTCTCTATTTGCCCTGCAAAATATAATCAAATCGTCAGCGTAGAGGAGGTGTGAGATGGCGGGGCTACCTCTGCTCGGTTTGATATCGTGTAACACTCCTTTATTTTCAGCACTTAGAAGTAATCTTGTAAGAATCTCTGAAGCTATGATGAATAAATAAGGAGACAACAGATCTCCTTGTCTCAAGCCTCTTTGAGGTTTTATGTAGCTGAATGGAGCTCCATTCAAGATAGTGGAGAAGCTAGTGGAGGTAATGCATGAATTTACCCATTGGATCCAAGTTGGTGGGAAGCCCAAATTCTGAAGAATTTTGATGATAAAAGGCCACTCGATTTTGTCATAGGCCTTCTCCATGTCGATCGTTGTCGCCATAAGACCTGCTCCCTTCTTCTTTCTCATGGAATGCCAGATTTCTTGGACAATAATACTATTATCATTTATCAATCGCCCAGGAACAAATGCCGATTGCATCGGCGAAATGATTTTGTTGAGAAATGGTTTCAGCTTGTTTGCTAGAATCTTGGATATCACTTTATAAATAACATTACATAGGCTGATCGGTCTATAATGCTCGGCTTTTGTGGGAGAAGGAATCTTGGGAATCAGAGCTAAGTTGGTATGGTTTAGTTTGAGCAGATATGAGTTCCCACTGAAGAAATTTTGAATGGTCCTGCACACATCAAAATTTACAGACTCCCAATATGTTTTGTAAAAGAGAGATGGCATTCCATTGGGTCCGGGTGCTTTAAGATTGCTGAATTTCATCAGAGTAGAGAAAATCTCGGTGATCGAGGGTATTTCTTGGAGTCTCAGCAGATCGTCAGCAGTTAGGACTTGTGGGAGCTGACCTTCCAGGTCATCGGGGAAGGAGGGGTTGGACGACTTGTATAACTCACTAAAATGTTCAGTGAAGCAGGTTCCAATTTCCTCTCTGCTTGAGATCCAATTCCCGTGTTTATCTTTGATGAAATCTATCGAGTTCTGTCTCCTTCTGATTATGGTACCGAGGTGGAAGAACTTTGTATTTCGGTCCCCGTCTTTAATCCATTGGAGCCTAGACTTCTGATGCCATAATCATTCCTCTCTACTGCATTGTTCATCAATCTGGTTTTGGATGTTTCTTTGAAGTTCCATATTCCTGACTATTGGTTCTTGTTGCTGCACATTATCCAGATATTCACTCAATTTTTTGATTTGTGTCTGAATGTGACCAAAGTGAGTAATGTTCCATTTTTGCAAGGCTTGGCTCACATTATATGTTATCCGACAAAGCACAAATTCAGGGGTTCCAAAAAACTGTTTTCTCCAAGCTAATTTTACCACTTGATGTGAAGACAAATCACGAGTCCAAGTGGCTTAGAATTTGAATGGTTTCGGACTGGGAGGTTTCGAACTATGAGTATGGAGGACTATAGGAAGATGACCTGAAGATTTGCCAGGAATATGAGTGATTGCCGCATCTTGGAACAAAGCCCTCCACTCTGAATTGGAATATGCTTTGTCTAAGCGTTCCTGTATGTTTGTAGCTAGAGGCCTATTGTTATTCCAAGTGAAAGGGTTGCCTGAGAAGCCAAGGTCAATTAGGTGATGCGAGTTAATGAAACCACCCAAGCCGCCATTCGAAGAAGAAGCTACCGGAAGCCCTTCTTTTTTCTCTGTTTGATCCACAACAGCATTGAAGTCTTCCATGCATAACCAGGGACCATTGAAGGCCTTGGCAGTGGTATCCATTTCATCCTAGAACTTTCTTTTGTTTGTCAAGTGTGGAGGTCCGTAGACCATAAAGAGCATCCAAGGAGTGGTTGGGGGGTCTGAGAACACCAAAGCGTTGATAATGTTCTGGTTTTGAAGAGTTATCTCAATATAAACACCCATTTTCCAAGCCAAACAGAGACCACCTGCCGGCTTTTTTATTCTAGAGGGGGGGACGAAACAGAGATTGGCGAAACCAAGGGGTTCGAGAATATGAGAGAGTCTAGAAGAAGAAGAAAGGGTTTCGGAGAGGAAGAGGATGTCAGGTTTTAGGTGCCTGACATCATTTTTGAGGGCCCTAACAGGCTCGTCGCGTCCAAGCCCTCGGACATTCCAGGCTAACAGTATCATGGAGGGTGGGTGATCAAGCCATGGCTTGTCACCTTTGGGGTAATGTTCACTTCGGGGGGACTGATCTCAAGCTGATTTAGAGGGGTCAAAGGAAGAGGATCAAGGAGAATTGGTTTTTTGGTTTTTCTTGCTAGTTGTTTCAGAGCTTTCAGTTTGGCGCTTCAGTTTGAGACGGTTGGTTTTGTCTTTTCTGTTTGAGTGGAGTGGAAGGTTTCAGAGATGAAAGGGGCTTGGTCAAAAGTCTTGGTGTTTTGGTCAATTTTGGGTTTTTTTGTCTGTAGCTCCGGTTCAAACATGCATTTTCTTTTTTGTGGGGAGCTAGGTGGGAGTAGCAACTGAGGAGGATATGGTGCTGGTTGGGGTGGTACGGTGCCTGCACTTTGGTTGTTCTCGTTGCTAATCAGAGCCTTGAAATGGGGGAAAAAGGGTGGGGTTTGGTTACTGACACTGTCCCTTATCTTTGTTCTTGGTTATTTGGTCATGTCAAAAGTTTGATCAAATGGGGCTGGTGTCAGAGCTTTAGGTGGCGAGTGGCGGGTGGATTCCAAGAATTGCTCCCTAGACATCCGGCATAGAGGATTCCGGCAGATCGAATGCGATCTGTTCGGGCAGATAGGAGATGCAAGATGTGGTTTTGGCTCGAATTGTCAGCGCAAGCGGATTCCAACTTGCAATTCTTGGACATGTATCTGGAGACTCAGCTCTGAGCCATGGGCCATAAGGAGACGACATATTTTCCTGCGATTCAAAAGGCGGATGTGAGCAGCCTCGATTTGTATGTCCCAGTCGACCGCAGCTAAAACAAAAATCTGGTAGACGTTCATACTGCACTCTAATCCAAACAGCTTGATTTGGGTCTTTGTTCCTGTAGAATCCTGTATGCAGAGGCTTGTTGATATTTATCTGGACTTGTATCCTCAGGAATCTTAGCCACGCTAGATTTCCTTCTGCAGTGAAATCAACTTCCATAACTTTATCAATTTTGGATCCTATCCTTTTAGCATTCTGCTTTGTCATCAAATTTGGGGGCAAACCCGTCACATGAATCCAGAATGAGGACTTTGAGAAATCAATTTCTTCCAGGTTCAGATGAGGTGGCCAATCTCTGACAACTACATGCGAACTCATAATGGACCAAGGCCTCGAAGCCAGAATGCGGTTCCTATCCCATTCATGGCTAAAGGTAATACTATAGATATTATTTTGATGAGATTGCAGTTTCATACCTTTAGATGGGTTCCAAGCCTTCTGTAGGATTGAATGCACAACTTTTGGGTTTGGTTGTTTGGAACTTATAATCTTGGCGAGCAATGTCAGCTCATATTCTTTGGGCGCGCTGGTGTCGTCCGCTATAAGATCATCTAGATCCACGCAGTGTAGTGAGCTTGTCTTGTTGATGAGGTCTTCCATAGGCAGAGTAAAAGCTGTAAATGCGAATGTATTTCCTGGAAATGGAAACAAGGGTGGGGTAGACAAATAGGGTTTGAGGTAAATCTGGTTATGAGCTAGCTATGACGAAATGGGCTCTTCAGAATAAGGTAAGAGAGGTAAATCTGGTTATGGCAATAAGTTAGCCATGACGAAAAGTGGTAAGAAAAGTCCTACACAGAGGAGGGAGATGCTACTTCTCGGAGAAGAAGAGCATGGAGGGAACCTTTAAAGGAGGAGTCCTTTGTTGGGTAAAGCACTTGGGAAAAGCACTTTTCCCAAGTGCTTTATCATATGAAAAGAAGAAGAAGTCTCCCGATGATAATTGGTTTGAGTGTATGGCAACTCCTTACAAAGGGCAGTTCTTGATTGACATGGATAATCGTATGTGTCCTGTGAGTTGGTATTAATTTAATCCGCCGTGTTAACACGTGTTCTAAGAGCACGTGTTAAACATCATTTAGTAGAATTTAACTACTTTTACATGTTATAATATTTTAGAAATAATAACTTAAGTATTTGTGTATTAATTTACACGCGCAATAAATAGAATTTCAATTCTTGTCAAGTTAAAATATAAGCACCTGACACACGGTGGCCCTTGATGGCACAAGGAAACCGTGTGTGGCACTCGACTTGCCGCTCGCAAGAAGAGTCCGCCAACCAATCTCAACAATTTATAGCAAGCAGTGCATCAACATCGCATAAAACAGTGCACAAAGAGTAAATTTCAACACGAGGGCAAAACGGTCACAAATATCTTCATTACTTCAATAGCATCATTACAACTTACAAAAGGCTTTGTTTGCATCCACAGTGTGCAATCTAGCTAGAACGGCAAGTTAAAACAAAGCAAGGGACTCTCGGGTATGGGTACTCAAGTAACCTCAATAAAACTTTAACGTATGATATCGTCATGTCCCCACAAGTCCAAAACTACGTATTTTCCACTATGTCTCGTGATCAACTTTTCCAAAAATACAAGTATATATTGTACTAAGAATGCTTGACAGCTAATTACGGTGCCCTAAATGTCAAAAACAAACTAGAGACAGAAAAATTGGTTATAAACTTTGGTCCTCTTCTTCGGCGAGGACCGTACCCTACAGACTTCGAAATTCAAGGAAGTTTTATAGCTACACCTCAATTTTTGTTATATGATGCGCACTTTCATACTTTTCGTGATAACGCCACTTTTATGACAAAATTGAGTGAATACTTGAGTTGCGACGATATCCATATAGCAATGTTTAGATTGAGAAAATATGGAATAGGTTGCATTTTCCATTTATGTGAGCTTAATCTACTGCGATTGATGATTAGAGCATTTTTTAAAATACGTCTAGACATATCTTTTCTAAAAGCTTCTTGACAGCTTAATATGGTGCCTTAAATATGTCCAAAAAAAATATAAGAAAATAAAGTTAAACTTCTGTATATGTTGTACTCATCCATCAACTAGAACTTTATAAAAAAACAAACACAGCCATTAGAGTTTTGTGATTTGTCTAAAAGGAATTGGAGTAATACTTGCATTCATGGTTAAAGTATCAGTTTTAATTGTTCTTTAACTATTTTACCTGAACGTAGAGAGTTATGATAATGAAAATTTTGGTTGCTACTTAGGTGTATGAAGATACTTTTTGTACAATCTCTCTTGTGACGACAATTAAAGGCCATGAAATATTTTTTAATGATCTTTGTTTAGTGAGAATAAAAGTAGCATTAATAATTGTTGGTGAAAGTGTTAACAAAAAATTTATAAAAAAAATTTAACAACTATTAATTCATTATACATGGAGTTAGAACTATCTTCTTACTACTGAAGTAACAGCAAAATTTTGAACTATGATAATGTACCCAATGCATCGTGCCTTCTTAAATAGAGGTTATGATGGTCATATGGTAGTCATTTCATAGTTGTTCAGCGATAATTCTAATAAATCTATCACCATCGTGAGATACAAAAATTAATAATCAATATCAATATAAATAATAATAACTACTAACAAATGAGGCTTAACATTATTTGTCAATTTGGCGTTACCTAAACGACCATCCTTGTGTGGGCTAGTTGGGTTGGGATGATAAGATGGGTTGGCTGCCTACGATAGGGTCCCTGGTGGATCCACTACGGCTCCCAATCGGACACCATCAAGGGGGCTTCCTTCACATTGCATCCGTCTCCAAAAAGTTGATCGTATTTATTTTTTTCCATTGTATCAAAAAAAATTGATCACTTTTCTTGATTACTTTTTAAATTAAGAAAGATTTCATAAATATTTTTACATGTTTACTATTCTTACATCTTTTTTATTCTAATCCTATCTCCACATTCAATCTTCCACCAACACATTTTTTTTCTTTTCTGTCCCACTTTCTTCTCCCCCCCCCCCCTCTCTCTCTCTCTCTCTCTCTCTCTCTCTCTTAGAGGTAGAATGAGAAGCTCATAAAATGTAAGCCATATCTAAAATAAGCGTGCAAGTCACACGATTGATTGATTAGTAATGGAGATAGTATATTTTTACACGAATGGTATAAGACTAGAATGAAGTACTTTTGTTTTGGAACCAACTTGTCGAAATTTTTTGTATTTAGTTTGAGTTGGAGTTATACATGTGGATGAATTGAGAATACCCCGTTCCAGATTGATTACTTAGATTCTGTATGAAATTAGACGAGGGTAATCTTTCTTTAAAATTATTTTTACGATGACAAATTTGCTCCAAAAGCAACGGATAAAGTGTATCTAGTAGTTTTAACGTGACGCACTTACCAAAAAAATTATTGCGGGTTTTGTTTCGATCGTAATCACGCCTCGCTTTTTTGCGGGGCGGGGTGAGGTTGGGAATTGTTCGTACTTGGTTAAACCTAATTCTCAAAAAGTTACGGTACACATTCAAAGGAGCAGCTTGACTATGAAATAACCCTTGGTTTCAACTCGAAGATTCAATCCTAGCCGACTCGACGACTTTGCAGGACGGCTAGGTGGTGGTCTAGGCTCTGAGGTGGTCGCCGTCTATTTGCGAGAGAGAGAGAGAGAGAGAGAGAGAGAGAGAATGGAACGAGGGTTAATTTGGTCTATGCCTGAAGTGCATGTTTTGTTTTAACAATAAAAATGCATTAACGTGTTCAAACAAGAGTTGTTAAGCTGGACATTATCACATGCCGTTTGGATGATAAACCAAAGTTACATCATGTTGGTAGCTACCCTTCCATGCATGACTAAAGTTACATTAGAACAAGCTTTTTATATGGCTAAGAGTGACGAGACTTGAGGTTAGTCGCCTACGCAACCATGAACAGTTCTACAAGCAATAATAGCCAAGCTCTTTCATAGTTCCGCGAGAACGCCAAAATTACCAAAAACCAACTAAACAGACATGGCACCGATCAGATGTTTATATTAAAATTCTCCGTATATGCTGGCTTTTGTAGTCATTTATTTGATCGTGCATTTCGAATGATAAAAAGGAAGCTATCACTTCACGTTACTTTCTTCATTCCGCGTAACACATGAACCATTACAAACTCAAGATGAGACTTGCAGCGAAAACTCTCATGACTGGACCCCTTTTATGAACGGAACATAACTTTCTTGGAACCGTTTGATTGACTCAATAACCTTGTAGGCAAAGGCCTCATCTTCTGGATAATAAGCGATAGGATCAGATAATAGCGGGAAAGGAAGGCTGAGCACACCTTCAAGCATCGCATGAAGACAATAAGCAGAATATGTAACATGATATCCACCTTCTTGGACAATTAGGAGGCGTTTATTGCCCTGCTCATCAGCGAGACTACGAACAATCTGACCAATCTCCCGATAACCCTCCATTGTCAAGCATTGCCTTCCATTTGGATCAAACTGAAATAGGATTGAATCTCAATAAGAACCTACGACTTTTACCGGTGTCAAACTTACTGTTTATCTCCACGTCATAAAAAGAGAAAAAGAAATGACAAGTTACAACGTTGAAAGGGAAAAAAACTTACCAAGATTCTTGATGTTCAACATTACGGCTGAGGTAGAATAGGCCGAAAGATGGTTTTTTAAGATATATTATCGCTCATTTTGACCTCTCTTTTCATTAATGAGATGATAAATGATCAAAAGAAGTTCATTCTTTTCCGAGTCTAATAGGTTACAAGAGAAGGGCATTGACTTCTCAAACTAGCAAATTGTTGCACAAGCTCTATTTTACCTCATCTTAATAGAATAAGGTACTCACAGGCACTCGGCCTTATATTCAAACATGAGGCATGATGCTGTTAACCTTTCCTATGTCATCTATGTACGCGATACATTATAAAGCTCTGTTGTATATATGATACCATAACTCCGTAAAATCCTAAAAATATCCACAGATGCCGATAAAAGATCGAATTAGAAGCTTTCCACCAACATAATTGTGCTACTGATATTCTAGAAAATATATGTTGCTACGTCTAACTCTCTAACCTAGCACTGACAATCGGGCTGGGAAAGCCAAGGCCAGGGGATTTTACGCTTAACTCAAACTAGCTTTTTCGGGCTTTGGGTCAAGTTCAGTCGTTATTTACGGTTTGGGCCTTTAGATTCTTCCCGTATATCCAAAGAAAACTTGTTTATATCCCAGGCACCATCAACACTTAATATAATATTTTTCAAATTCTAGCACCGCCTAGAAGTTATTACGGACAAAGATAACCTATTTGCAATCCACCTTCTTCGGCCAGTTCTTAGCATCATAGCTGAGCAAATCCATCCTTCACAACCAACCAAAATATACTGCTCTGGGGCCTGTCTCATTCGGGATCATACGTATCCCAGTTGGCCGAAAAGCTCCCCCACTTGACTTCGTAGTCAAAATCACCTTCTTCTTTAGATCAAACTCATATTCATCGTTAGGGCCATCCAGCTCAGCCTCCTCATAATTGCCATCGTCCTTCACACAACTTCGCGCAATTGATAATGAGAATTACTAATGGAGTGAAGCCCTTCTTTGAAGCTGCAGTTGAGGACATGATGCAAACGATGATTGCAAAGAGAAGTGGGAGGCAAAGATTAGAAGAAGCCTTTCAGGTGAAAGGTGTTTAGATCAGTTGTTTGGTTTTCATATACATTTCTAAGCCTTCATATTAGCCAAGGATGAGGTTATGAGGTGTGGACTAATGGAACTTCAAGTTAAACCTTGTCGGGTGTTTTCCAATTATTTGGTGTACTAGTTCAAATATGATACTTTAGGAGGTGTCTTTTTGGCTAATAAAACATATGAAACTGTCCTACGAAGTCGATTAATTTAGTAGCACATTTATACAATAGATACTCCATGTGAAGTTCAGCGTGCCTAATATTCTCGAGTAAATACTACCACTTTTGTGAACCAATTGTTTAAGGTCCTATTACTCCATCAACTCATCTACCAGAAAGCATTATTCATAAATCTAATGATTGATTTTTTCGAATTTTCAATGCATATCTATTTCTTTAGCAGATAATGTTTCATTTACAAAGAAGTACGCACTTCAGAACCTCAAAGGGACAGGCCTAGGATGAAAGAATAAAGGATGCAAGAATAAGACCATTGTCCACATGTATTTTCTTCTTGCGAGGATGAGGGGATTCTTATATGCTAGCATCTTAACTCTTTTGGTGAGGTGGGTCTACGGCCACAGTTCGTACAGGTTATTTTCCGTTCGGATTTGCCACATACGTCATCATGTGCTTGGTTTAGTACCCCTCTGACGCCTTTCTATGTAACTCCGATTGACAGTAAAATGGTGCAAGGAGTAAAACCTTGTTGATCAGGAAAAGGGGTTCGCTGCTATGTGGAGGTGCTACAAAAGATACAGTCTGAGTCAGCTTCCAGGCAGGCAAAGTGGGAGACAACAAGGATGGAGTAAGGGCTGAGAGCAAGGCTCCCCAGACAGGTCGCGAGGGCTGGCAGCGCCGCGCAGGCTGGGCGACGACGAACAGGGTAGGCGGTCGACAGCCCGTGTCAAGGGTGCAGCGTCAAGAGTCCGGTGTCAGACGTCCAAATGTGTTTCTCTCACTAGAATTCCAGAGAGAATAGGCTTTTAAGAAAGAGAAAGTGAAAATGTCAAATGAGAGAGCAGTCCTTCAATAAGCTCCAAGCTCCACTATTTAGAGGCAAAAATGGGCATGTGTCATAAGTTGACATGTGTCGTCCCCTGGGAGCGACGCATCGCCAGGGGGGTCCAAAGTACTGATTCTCCGTTGGACTGCCGGTCCTCAAGTTCGTGATGCCCTGCCCTTGCAACATCTCTCTGCCTGTCTGAGGAGACTAATCATGCCACGGTAGCATGGTCAGAGTAGCCCGTTGCCCTAACCACTAGTCCAAGCCCTTACTGATTCCCACGAGGTGCGTTAAGAGACGCGCATAGAACCTGACAGCGGTGAGGGTTGCCCCTGTAGCCAACTGCCAGGCGGACTAGGCGCGATGCCCTCCGAGAACCTGATCCCATCCCGGAGTGACCCGGGGGTCATTGCCCTGGTGGTGTCGACGATCAACAGCAACATGACTGGGCATGGTCGCCACTCAGTGCTTAAAGTCTGTTGCGGGGAAGTCTTCGTGTCGGAGCCCCCTGCGAGTGTGATGTTGATGGCTTTAAGGTTGTGCCGGTGATGGCTTCAGTGTTGTGAGCTCATCCCGCTGCGAGGGCCGGAGCCCCCGGTGATTGTGCCAGCGATGGCGTTAAGCCCATCCCGCAGTTTGATTGAGCTGGCTTTAAGGTCGTGAGCCCATCCCGCAGTTTGATTGAGCTGGCTTTAAGGTCGTGAGCCCATCCCGCAGTTTGATTAAGCCGGTGATGGCATTAAGCTCATACCGCAGTTTGATTGAGCCGGCGATGGCGTTAAGCTCATCCCGCAGTTTGATTGAACTGGCGATGGCATTAAGCCCATCCCGCAGTTTGATTGAGTCGGCGATGGAGTTAAGCTCATCTTGTAGTTTGATTGAGCTGGCGATGGCGTTAAGCCCATCCCGCAGTTTGATTGAGCCGGCGATGGCTTTAAGGTTGTGAGCCCATCCCACAGTTTGATTGAGCCGGCAATGGCTTTAAGGTTGTGAGCCCATCCCGCAGTTTGATTGAGCGGGCAATGGCGTTAAGCCCATCCCGCAATTTGATTGAGCAGGCGATGGCGTTAAGGTTGTGAGCCCATCCCGCAATTTGATTGAGCCGACGATGTCATTAAGCCCATCCCGTAGTTTGATTAAGCTGGCGATGGCGTTAAGCCCATCCCGCAGTGAGGGCCAGAGCCCCTGGTGATGCTGCACACTCCGGAGAGTGGGTCGAAGCATGTTCCACGACCAAGGCAAGGTGCGCATGGTGTGGTGAAACGATGGACCGATGCAAGGAGCATGGTAGTGTGACAGAGAGCCAAGGGGCACGACTGTGTTAGTGGCGCGGCAGAGTAAGGTGCCGGAGGCACGTCTGTGTTTGTGGCGCACGAGCGCAGCGACGAGCGTCGTGGAGACAACACTCGGTGTCGGGGCACCTGTTATGAAAGTGGCGCATGGACGCGGCGAGGAACGTCGCGGAGATAATACCTGGTGCCGGGGTACATGTCATGAGAATGGCGCATTGGGGCAGCGACGAACGTCGCGGAGCAATACTTGGTGCGGGGGCACATGTTATGGAAGTGGCGGATGGGCGCGGCGACGAAGGTCGCGAGACAATACTTGGTGTCGGGGGCATGCATCATGAAAAGGGGCGCACGGGCACGGCGACAACTGGGGTGAAGCCATACTTGGTGCCTGGGGCACGCATCATCAAAAAGGGCGCACGGGCTCGACGATGACTATCGCGAGGCCATACCCGGTGTCGGGGCACATGTCATGGAAGCGGCGCACGGGCACGGCGACGAATGTAGCGAGACAACACTTGGTGCCGGGACACGCATCATGGAAGTGGCGCATGGGCGCGGCGACAAGCGCCGTGGAACAATTGGTGTCGAGTGAGCATTGTAGAGAGCGCGATGAGTGACAACGGGGTTTAGGAGTGACCCTTGCAAGACAAAAGGGTGGCCAACCCCCCTACAAGAAGGGGTGGCCGACCCCCCCTCAAGAAAGGGGTGGCCGACCCCTTACAAGAAGGGGTGGCTGACCCCCTTAAAGAATGGGTAGCCGACCCCCTTGAAGAAGGGGTGGCCGACCCCCTTGAAGAAGGGGTTGCCGACCCCCCTCAAGAAAGGGGTGGCTGACCCCCTACAAGGGGTGGCCGACCCCCCTTAAGAAGGGGTGGCCGACCCCCTCCAGGGGTTGAGCCTTTTTTTCCAACAGTTTGACTGTGCTGACGTCGCTGCATTGGTGATGCCTATGAATGCTCGAAAAGGAGATGCGCCATAGCTGGGTGATGACGTTGAATAATTGACCGTTAACTGGGTGATGTGTCGCGCAAAGTGGGTCCCTTAGCGGGCCCTGGGGTGCCACCAGAATAGGGTGTGAACATAAGCCCCCTGCGTGTGGTGTGCGCGGAGGGGCAACCCGAGTGGGCGCCGCACGCATAAACGATGTGGCTTGCGATCGGGTAGCGCGGGAGGGGGTAAAAATGGAATGTTACGTTAAAAACATCGTGTTGTGCGAAAGGGCACATTCGTGCGAAAAACAAAGTCGTTGGGTTTTGGGGGGAAAAGTTGAGTTGGATTTGGAATGGGTGGTCCAGATTGAAAGTTGACCCTCCCCTATAAACAGTGAAGGGGGGAGGGGAGTTGCAAAAAAAGCATTTGCATCCTATCAGCCCAGAGAGAAAAAAACGAGATAGTGAGATAGGGTAAACAAGTGGCTGAGAGGTTAGCCGATGATGGGGGTCGGCGCAGGTAGGGAAAGGGAAAGAAGAGAGGAAGGGGGAAGGAAGGAGGAAAGGGAAAGTGGGTTGGCGGCTGGGGGGGTCGGCCAGCCGTGGGGGTCGGCCATCCAAGGGGGTCAGCCTCATCTGGGGAAAGAGGGGAAGGGAAGGAAGGGAGGAGAGAGGAGAAAGGGGAGGGGGGTCGGCCACACTAGGGGTCGGCTAGACAGGGGGGTCGGCCGTGCGGGGGGTCGGCCGCGCGATTGGGTGGAACGAGGGTCACGCCTGTCGAGCCGATGCCAATTTCAAAAAAGGTTAAGCAAAAGATGTGGGCAAAGCCGCGGGGTGCGGCGGCTAGCGCATCACGACCATTGTCGGTTATGACGACAGAACCAGTGGCCGAGCCGCTGACACATGAGGCCAGAGTTATGCCGGGCGGGGAGACGGTAGTACCTTTGACTTTTGATGATGGTGGAGTGAGATTGTATGATCCGGATCCAGACAAGATGAACACACTGTTGGGAGTGAAGGGGGTAGTGCCACCTGTACCTGACCGAGAGCTGTGGAAGGAGCTTGCCATCCGGGTGGCTGATGGAGCTTTTACAGTGCCGTGGAGTGGTCCGTCGATGGGAGAGGAGCCACGGGTGTCGTCACCATATGTGCGTGCTCCGACTGGGAAGAGGCGCGTATGATGTCGCCGAGATATGTTCCGGGGTTGGTGGAGAGGGAGGATATACCGTGGGTACCTATAGTGTTCAAGGGACATGGCGCGATGTCAACCGGGTGGGACTTCTGGTGTCAGCACATGGTGGAGAAGCCGGAGGGAGACGCTATTGCAGAGGTTGGGGTTGCTGCCGACGGTGGAATTACGGGGAGGGGTCTGGAGTTGTATAGGGATATGCCCGGGATGACCCTGCTACTGTCGAGGTGGAGCCCTCAGACATATACCTTTGTGATTGAGTTTGGAGAGATCGGGCCGACGCTGCTGGACGTGATGATGCTAACGAGGCTGCCGATGCAGGGCGAATTGGACACGCGTGTGACGCAGCTCAGTGGTGAGCGCTTGTTGCAGACGCAATTGCTAGATATTTTAGCAGAGACAAGGCAGCATTGGAAGGGAACATACGGTGGGTGGCTCCGACTGTTCTATGGTACAGCGCATGTGAGGTCGGGGCAGAGATTGGGCGCTGCTGCTCACTTTGTGATGGGGCCGTATCACAAGGACGAGCGGTATGAGATGGTGGCCTTCCTGACGATGTTCTTATCAAGGTGAGTATCGTACTTTCCATAGATTGTATTTGTGCTTATGTGACTTCATTTGGCGCTGCGTGTAATGAGTTGCTGTTTGCTTAAAGGTTTGTGTTTGAGGGAACTCCGGAGGATGGCATTTCTCCGAGGGTGATTCCCCTGGCGATTCGGATGGCGCAGGGGAAGCGCGTCGGGCTGGCCCCTGTGTATCAGGGCACCCTGTATTCACGTCTGGATCAGTTGGTGAATAACGTGAAGCGGTCGCAAGGGTGGTACCAAGTGGCGACGTACGTGGACTGGGTGCTTTTGCAGAGGTACTTGTAGGAGTGCTTTCCGGATTATCGTCCGGTAGGATTCCAGCTCCAGTATCCGGTACTGACGATGAGGACGGTGACGCATGGGGGCAGGTCACAGGAGGTGGCGGTGTGGTGTAGCGGGTCACGGGCATTTGCATGGGCGGTAATCAAGAGGCCTGATTGTCCGCTGTCAAAGCTGATAGATTCGTTTGAGGCGTGCTTGGCGCGATCGTATAGAGATATGCATGCGTCGTATGGAGTACCCCTGGTTGCATGGACAGGAGATGGCGAGGGACTTGACCAGGAGGGGGGCCCTGGCGCCGATGGATGTTGTACTCTTGGTGGCCTGGTTGGCTTCCGGTGATGACTGACAATGGTGGGAAGCCGGCGGAGAACCTGTATTACGTGGCCCGGTATTGCCCAAACCGGTTGTCGCTGGCATTTGGCTATGACTTGGAGCCGCTGTGTGGATACTACGGCCCGTGGAGTGTGACGACCGCGTTTGCGTATACGTGGTATGATAGAGTTCGTGAGTGGCCGGCACCGGTGATAAAGTGGAGACGGCCTGGGGCAGCGGTAGCGGGGGCAGTGACTGCGGGTTACGCACAGTGGTGGAAGCGACTGCGTGCGAGTTGGGCGGGGTGGTTAGCACAGCCATCAGGTACACGCCGTCTGGTAGACGTGTTCGCATGTGACCGGGCTTTGAGTCTGATATCGGTGACAACTGCGAGGCAGGCTGGCATGCTGACACTAGTGTCGGGGAGTGCTACTGGGGGTTCTGAGAGAGATCCAGACGAGGAGGTTGAAGGGTCTGAGGATGAGGCTCCGGGGGAGGACCGTGGAGAGGAGCCGGCGATGCCGTCATCGTGGGTGCCAGGGGCCGCTATCGGCGCTTCGAGTAAGTATGATGGAGAGTGCTCGTCAGGCGAGTGCAGGCACTTCGGGCTCACGCCTAGCAAGGTCGAATAGGCCGCGGGAGGCATTAGAGGAGCCAGCGGTTGAGGTAAGACTTGCTGGTACTATTATATTATTACTTTTTTTATTAAGTCATGGTTATTAATGTCATAATAAAAAGTGTTGATGTACTGACGGTTCCTTTGACAGGAGGATGAGTAGCAGACGGTGGAGAGAGTCGATGCAGGTGCGGCTGCCAAGGCAGAGGAGGCGGTGGCAGTTGAAGTAGATGAGCCGGCAAACGGGGGTGAGCCGGAGGCGGTTGATATGTCGGGGGCTGGTGTGAGCGGTAGGGTGAGCCCAATGTCAGGTGCTGAGGAGGGAGTGGAGGAAGTGTATGGTGGAGCGGTCGACGAGTCGCTGATGTTTGATGCCAGTGGCTATTGATGGACAGGCACAGAGGCGGAGGCTATGGTGGTTGCGCGGGAGCACCTGGTGGTGTTAGAGCCTGCGGTGGCACCCTCGGCTCAGGAGTCGGAGATTCCGGTGCAACCTGTTGCGGAGCGTCAGCAGGATGCGTCGTCGGGGTCGACTGTCGAGGCAAGGGCGACATTGATGGCGATGCACTCGATGACTATCGGTGCACAGGCGGCGGGAGGAGTTCGGGAGAGGCCTGTGGTGGTATGGAGCGGTGTAGTGGTTGGTGAAGCGAGTAGGGGATCGTCGAGTGAGCAGGCCGATGTTGTATCATGGGAGAGTCTCCAGTTGCCCGCTAAGACAGTGCACCGGTTAGAGCTGTTGAAGGCAGCGTACCCGCAGATGTTTGAGGGAGTGACTGTAGAGACCAGTGTTGCAGATGTGGGTGTATGCAGGGTTCGTAGAGTGGTTACTGCCCTTTGCGAGTATTCCTGTGACGGGCTGGTCGACAGTGTTCATTGAGCGGACGCTGAGAGAGTTTGCGCCGTTCACCTCTCTAGGCTTGCAGTTGGATTGGATGGCTGATTTCTTGAGGTCGAGGAGCGAGGGCAGTGCCATGGGGGAGAGGATGGCCTTGGTGCAGATGGAGGTGCTACTCGAGAGGCGGCGTACAGGGTTGGAAGTGGAGCGGTCAGAGATTAGCGGAGAGCTGGTCGTGATCGACAGGGAGGTGGGGAGATAGAGAGGCAGCTGACCGAGCTACAGAGACAGCTGAGTGACCTGCAGAGGCGGCATGCTGATGTGGAGGTTCGAGAGGCTGAGCGTCTGAGGCGACAAGCCGAGCTCGAGGCGGGATGGTCGGCGCTACAGGTTCAGCGTCACACATTGGAGGCATTTAGCTCTCATCCGGTGGCAGTGTTGTTATCTAGCTTTCTGTAGGGCCTGCAATGAATCGATGCATAAACAGCGCCCGATAGTGGCCGAACAACTTTATATGTACATATATATTTCTTGTTAGTGTTATGAGCATGGTTGTGTGTTGTCTTATTGGCGTCCGTTGTGGGTGCATAGCGCTCTTGTTGTTTGTTACGATTGTCAAATGTCTTATGTCTGGTGGTTGTCTGTTGGTGTTCCCCCCTTCCTGTCGAAGGCAAACAACTTAGTGACTAGGAGTAAGTAAAAAAGGTAGGTAAGCATAAACATATGTAGCGAACAGACTGTATATGGATAATGCTCGGATTAAAATGATGTTTCATAAAAAGGAACTTGTAATGAGCAACAAGAGTTACAAGTCAGGATATTCGTGTATATACAACAAAATGCTATGTAAGTGTTCTAAACTGCATGTGGGAGGTCGTGGGGAACAAGCTGCAACTGGTCACGCATAGTATTTCTTTAGGTAGCGACCGTTGACAGGGGCCGTGAGCCGTCCGTCATCTGGGTTGAGCAGGAGGTAGGAGTTGTTGCTTCTGGTCGTATGCACTTCAAGAGGCCCCTCCCAATTGGGTGTGAATTTAGGGGTTGACAGGTTGGCCCGCACATGCTTGGCGGCTCGGAGGACAAGGTCGCCCTCGACGAAGGAGTGGGGTTTGACAGTCTTCCCGTAGGCTTTGACAAGTTGTTCGTGGTGTTTTTTCATTCGGCGCATGGCGTTGGCTCTTTTTTCATCGAGGCCTTCAAGGGCCACCATCATTCTGGTTTCCTCTTCCCCGAGGCCACTGTTGAGGGCTAGTCGGGCCGAGGTGACCGCGACCTCGGCTGGTACTACACACTCATCCCCGTAGACAAGGGAGAAGGGTGTGGCCTTCATGGTTGTGTCTGGAAGTTCTGTAAGCCCTAAGGGCATGGCTCAGCTTTTCGGACCAAGAGCTGCTCGCGTCATGAACCATGCGTGACAAAACACGTAACAAGGTTTTGTTGGAGGCTTCAACTTGACCGTTGCCTTGCGGTTAGTAAGGGGTTGATGTGGTGTGATTGATGTCGTGCGCCTCCATGAGAGTCCGAACATCCCGATTGATGAATAGCGTGCCATTGTCGGAGATGATGCATTAAGGGATGCCGAAACGACAGATGATGTGGTCGCGCAAGAAATTGGCAATGGCGCCTCTCGTGGCTTTTCGCAGAGGTATGGCCTCGACCCACTTTGTCAAACGCTCCGTTGCGACCATGATCCATATGAGGCCTTTCAACGGCGGATGTATGGGGCCGATAAGGTCAAGAGCCCAAGAGTGAAATGGCCAAGGGGCCACGATCATACGAAGATCGGACGTTGGGGTGTGCATTCTGTCAGCATATCTCTGGCAGGGTTGGCAATGTCGGATATGAGAGATGGAGTCAAATTCCATGGTCGGCCAATAGTACTCTAACCTTAGCAATTCTGCGTACAACTTATGCGAACCCTGATGCTCCCCACAGGCACCATTGTGCACTTCATTAATTACTTCCACGGCCGAGGCACCTTTTAAGCATGGTAGGGTACGCCCCGAAAACCTTTTATGAAATAATTCGCCTTCCGTCACGAAATATCTGACCGATTGGCGCTTGACAGATCGTGCCGAGTCGCGGTCCGGTGGTAGGAGCCTATGAGTTAGGTATTATAGGAAAGGCAGACGCCAGTCACCCTCGACGTTAATGACAAGTGCTTCTGCGCTATCTGGCGCATACGTGCATTTTGAACAATCCCGATGTACATCCGAAGCGTCCTTGGCCATGGACGGCCAAAAGAGGCCCATGCACTGGAGGCGACGGTACAGAAGGGGGCCGTCGAGGCCACAACTTTTCTGATGGCCGAACTGTAGTTTATGCTTTGCTTCCGTCGGGGCCAAGCATCTGGCCAGAGTGCCTCCGGGACATCGTTTGTACAGGACGTCTCCCAACATCAAGAAGTCCGTGAGGGTGGAGGCGGACGCAAGAGATGGCACCTTAAGTTGGTCGACGATTAGCTGCCTCCAATCACCGGCAGTAGTGTCTTTTGGGACTAAATTCAATGATGTGGATGGTGCGGTCCTTCTGATGATGGTTAGCATTTGCTGTTCACCGTCAAACTCAATCTTTGATGTAATCGTGGCCAAGCTGTCCGCATGTCGATTGTGGCACCTGTTGTGATGTTCATATTGGACATGGCCAAGTCTTCCATCCAAGTGTTGTACTAGGGCGCGATAAGGTGCCAAAGCTGGCTCTTTGACCATGAACTCTCCATCAGCCTGTTTCATGATCAAGTTTGAGTCCCCCTTTATGCATAATGATTTAGCCCCCATACTGGTAGCTAGCATGAGGCCGATGACAAGGGCCTCATATTCAGCTTCATTATTGGATATCGGGAATGCAAGCTTGAAGGATGGGGATATGGTAACACCATGTGGATTACGAAGGACTATACCGGCACCCCCTTATTGGAGGAGAGCTCTATCAGGACCTTTGCTAGTGGCTGAGCCGTCAAACTCAAGTGTCCATAATTCATCTATGTCAGAGATCAGGGCCGTCTCCTTCCCAAGTAATTAATCTGAGGTTGGTTCATACTGTTGGCGCGGAAAGAAGGCCAGGAGGTCTGCAAGTGCTTGGCTCCGCAGAGCTGTAGGATTCTTAATGGATAGGCCGAACTCGGCCAACAGTAATAACCAACGGGTAAGTCTTCCAGACAAGGCAGGGCGTGTGAGCATGTATCGTAGTGGATCAGCCTTGGTGACAAGCATGATTTGGTGCGACAAGAAGTAGTGCCTAAATTTCTGCAAGGCGTAGACCAAGGCGAAGCAATGCTTCTCGAGCTCAGAATAGTTGGCTTCGGGTCCCCTGATTGACCGACTGAGGTAATAAACTGGAAGCTCCACCCCGTCCACTTCTTGGGCCAACAAGGCCCCCACGGACCTGGGGGTGGAGATTAAGTAAAGCAAGAGTGGAATACCCCGCTGGGGCACGACCATGGTCTGTGGTGACATGAGGACCGCCTTGATCTGTTCGAAAGCTTGTTGTTGGGGTGCTTCCCAACTCCACGGTGCCCCCTTGCGCATCAAGTGCCGGAAGGGCGCGATAAGTTCGGCCAAGGCAGGGATGAATCGGCGGAGATAAGAGACCTTGCTGAGGAAACTCTTCAACTGTTTGGCGTTCTTGGGTGGGGGCATTTCTTGGATAGAAGCAGCTTTAGAAGGTCAACGTCGATCCCCTGTCGACTGACCAAAAAATCGAGGAATTTGCCGGAGGAGACTCTAAAGGCACATTTCAACAGATTCATCCGCATGCTGTATTGTTGACAACGATCGAAGACTGCTCAAAGGTCCATGAGACGATCACTTTCCTTTTTCGACTTGATGATAAGATCGTCGACGTAGTCCTCTACAATACGGTGTATCATGTCATGGAAGATGGCGGTCATGGCCGGCTGATAGGTAGCACCCGCATTTTTGAGACCGAAGGGCATGACCTTCTAACAAAAGTTACCCATTGGAGTCTGAAAGGCTGTCTTGGCACAGTCGTCCGGATTCATTCGAATTTAGTTATAGCCGGCGAAGCCATCCATGAAGGACAGGGTCTCGTGTCCGGCGGCAGCCTCCGTAAGCATGTCGATATTGGGCAGTGGAAACTAATCTTTGGGGCACGCTTTGTTCAAGTCGCGGAAGTCAATACAAACGCGGACTTGGCCACTCTTCTTTTGGACAGGGACAACATTAGCCAGCCATATGGGATGAGTAATTGGCTCGATAAAGCCGGCTTATAGAAGTCGCTCTATCTCTTGCTTGATCTTTAATTCGAGCTCGGGGCGGAAAGATCGCGGATGTTGTCGGACAGGGCTGAATCTGGTAGCAATGTTGAGATGGTGCGTCACCAAGGCGGGATCCAACCCAGGCATCTCGTTGTAACTCCATGCCAATACATCGCGATATTACGGAGGAGGGTAACCAATTCCTCTCTTCGGCCCGGGGCGAGTTTTGTGCCAATGTATGTCAGTCGAGGTTCCTCGCCGGGGTCAGCCAGGTTAATTTCTTTGAGATCTTTGGCCTGCGGATCGAGGGCCGTCTTCATAGCAGGGTGGGGCAGCGCCCGGGGTAAGCTCGGGGTCTGGCGGGCAATGCTCGGCCATACAGCACCATTCTGTTTCCGTGGTCGGGTAGGGATCGAGGGGGTCAGATGACGAACCACCTGGGACCCCCGTACACCGTCATAACTAGTAGATCACTTTTTAGTCTTTGACGATGCGTTGGAAGGTAGGTTCAGACTTGTGCTTTTTGGACTTAGGGGATGAAGGAGGAGAATTGGTCAAGACCGCAGGTGACGGTGCCGAAGCTGATGCTTTGTTTTTGTTGCTTTTCTTAGATTTGGACTTGGACTTAGGAAGCTTGTTGCCACACAGCTAGTCCCAATCTGGCAATTTGGTGGAATGGATGTGAGTGGCATTCTCACCATCCACGGCAAGCTCAGTGAAGGAGGCCTCGGCGAAGTAAGACTCAGCACATTCAAGGGTGCGCTAGTTGCGGGGATCGTTATTGCTACCTCGTGTCCCACAAGACCGGCCACCAGTTTCACACATTGGTGGTACATTAAGGGGACGGCCTTGTTAACATGAATCCAAGGTCATCCAAGCAGGAGGTGGAAGGAAGACTCGCTGTCGATCACATGAAAAGTAGTGTCGCGACGGACAGTTCTGACCATGAGGTCGACAGTGATGTGGCCGAGGGTGGACTAGGGGCCTTGCCCAAAGCCAGTAATCTTGATGGGGTCGCGGATGATCTTCCTTGGTGGGATGCCGGCTCGCTACAAGGTGATGAGAGGCATGATGTTGATTGAGGCGCCGCAGTCTACTAAGGCGCGGCGGAAGCCTGTGCCGTTAACAGTGCATTCGAGGTATAATGGTCGGTTCTGGTGTTCAATTGGTGGCGAGTCCTCGTCCGAGAAAACGAATGCGGTAGAAGGGACGTGTCTGAGTTAGGCTTGGGCAGTGAAACATTCAGGACAGAGGCCTGTGGTGACCTCAATCAGACAGTTTGAGAGGTAAGTCCCTGCCGCAGGTGAAAACCTCATTTCATCAAAAAAGCTTTTGATTTTCGACATCTGCCAGACTGAGGACGTTGGCTGAAGAGCGGAAGGCACACAATGTGTGACCATAGGAAAGATCTCTGTAGGAGCTTCGTGGACGAGAGACTCGGTGTGGTCAGTAACGGCCATGAGCACCTGATGCTCTCGATTGTTGTTGCCATGGTTCGGGTAAGGGTCCTTACGCACATCATTATTCTTCCGTAACTGTAGGTCGCCTGACGCGACCTTCCTTCCAAAGATAGTTCGCAGTGCGTTGCAGTTTTGGAGAGGATGGCCAAGGGCTTGATGGAAAAGACAGTAGTTGGGTTGGGTTCTTTCTTCGTCTATGATGGGGATCCGCACAAGTGGCAATCTGAAGTTACGATCATTGACGACCCATTCTATCAAGAGTTCTTTCACCGTATACAAATCGCGTGGAAAGGCAGGGGGAGTCTCTTGTTGTCATCGTTTGTCAAGGCGTTGGTCTCTATCCGGGAACGGACGCTTGAAGCCAGCGTAGTTGTTGATGTTGTTGTGGTTGGTGCTGTTGCTGTTGCGCTGAGTACTGGGTATGTTTGTCGAGGCCAGCAGTGCATTCTGCGGGCGAGGCTTCCACGGTTTGACGGGGCTGACCGTCTCGTAAGTACGACGGGCCGTTTCCTTGAGGTGCCTTTAAGACTTTAACTGCAAGTTCTAGATGTATACCCGGTAGATGTCGTTCATGTTTTTGATGCATATGGGAACCAACGTCTCGTCTTTACTGAAATCTGTACACTCGAGGCATTTAAGGTGAAAACGGTGCACATATTTGGTTAAGTCTTCGCCGGGATTCTGGCGTATGCTGGCGATGTCCACTATGGTGACGCATTCGGCTTCGTAGTGGAATTTGTCCAAGAATAGTTGGGCCATTTCATTCCAAGAATGGACTGTCCCCACGGGGATCTGATGATACCAAGTGTATGTCAAGCCTGTGAGGGACTTGTGAAACTCCCTTAGCTTCAAACTATCATTCGGGCCATACTGTTCCAATGAGTTGACAAATCTTGTCAAGTGCTCACGGGCGTTCACGCCCGTTAAAGAGCACGAAAGTGGGTTGCTTGTATTTGAGCGGGTATGGTATGGTGGCCATCTCGTTGGCATACGGCGCGCGGTCTGTCAGTCGCGCTGATGAGCCGGGTGCAGACTGTTGTGACAGCCGGCGGAGGAGTGCATCAAAGTCGGCTTTGGAGACATAATGAGAGAGTGGTTCCTCCTGGCCGACTAGTGGCTGATGGCTGGCTGGGGCTGATAAGTTGGAGGCAGGTGTTGGAGGAGCAAGAGGATGATACAAGGCAGGTGTTGCCAT